>JAFBJT010108051.1:56947-113209 GCA_016785325.1 Chascanopsetta lugubris | reverse complement strand
ATACATCACACACAAACACTTAAACTTTATAGAACCAAGAGCACCCAGTGTTCTAACCTGTTGGTTTTCCATATAAAGGGAGTCAGTGTGGTGCTTTAATGTGACTCCGCCGAGATGCTGTGATTCAGCGTCCCTCTGTGAAACTCCACAGATGAAACAAAAGGGAGGAATTCAAATGGATCAGTGCTCAGCTCAGTGTGAGCCACGACAAAGAGGGAGACACACAACAAAGTCCAAATGTGTCCCACTGAGGCTCTGAAGCTTTTAGTTCAAAGTGAACACCTCCAATCATTTTACAGCAGAGCAGAACTTTGAAGATCCAGTCGGGGGACGTTTCTCTGCTCTCTGAAGTCACTCTTTAAAGGTGCCATTTGTAATTTGGACAGAGCTCAATCTATCAACAGCAGATGCTGCTACACAAACAAGCTCATTTTCAGAAGTAACATCTAAACTGCACATTACAACACAGCAAACTTCACATTAAAAAGCCTCCATTACGTATCATTATCACGGTGATTATACATTTGTATTAAAAAGATCTGTATATACTTGTTTTGTTATCTTAGTTCTACAAAAAGAAATGACAAAAATTGAACACACTGCACCTTTAATAAATAAGCAGAAGGACGTTGGGTTATGTCAAATTAAACCTATGGTCCTAAGTTAAAAATAAAAGCCTTTTTTTAAGAAAATGACCATATTCAGTCAACAAGAAGCACGACTTGAGGCTTTTATTTTGAAACTCGCACAGGAAGTCATGTCATTCAGACTGAGCATTGTAGTGGCTCATCACTCTCTCTAGTGGCACAATAGTGGTATTGCAGGGTGGCTAACTCAACATGTTTCTAAAGAGCAACACTCCGACATCTTCTGCTCTAAATGAAGTCGGGACTGTCCATCTTAAATACAATCTTTGGATATTACTCCAAATCCTCGGGTATAAATACTACGCCTTCAAATGTAATGCACATTTTCACACCAGCCTAAATTACAGGTGATCTTTACGAGACCCCGCCTCCATCAAAACCTCTCCCACTCAATGAAACATGCCAAACCTGTTAAGTGCTCTAATTAATCCGGCAAACGACTGGAAGATGAGAGGAAAACTGCCCGCCGGCTCTATAGGCTCTGAGATTTCCATACGTTCCCACATCTTTCACAGCTGCACGAGCCATTAGTGAGATAGTGTCCACTTTACATTTAGATTGATCATCTGATGAGGCACTGCAGCCGTCTCCTCGGAGACACACAGAATTATATCCAAGAAGAACTTTTCCCACCCCGATCCGCCGCCCCAACTCACACAGTCATGAATATTTCATGGAGCAAAGTGCGCTGGAATCTGATTTGCTGTGTCACATGTGTGTGTGATTAAGCGTGTGTGTGTGTCCTATGGTCCTAAGTTAAAAATAAAAGCCTTTTTTTAAGAAAATGACCATATTCAGTCAACAAGAAGCACGACTTGAGGCTTTTATTTTGAAACTCGCACAGGAAGTCATGTCATTCAGACTGAGCATTGTAGTGGCTCATCACTCTCTCTAGTGGCACAATAGTGGTATTGCAGGGTGGCTAACTCAACATGTTTCTAAAGAGCAACACTCCGACATCTTCTGCTCTAAATGAAGTCGGGACTGTCCATCTTAAATACAATCTTTGGATATTACTCCAAATCCTCGGGTATAAATACTACGCCTTCAAATGTAATGCACATTTTCACACCAGCCTAAATTACAAGTGATCTTTACGAGACCCCGCCTCCATCAAAACCTCTCCCACTCAATGAAACATGCCAAACCTGTTAAGTGCTCTAATTAATCCGGCAAACGACTGGAAGATGAGAGGAAAACTGCCCGACGGCTCTATAGGCTCTGAGATTTCCATACGTTCCCACATCTTTCACAGCTGCACGAGCCATTAGTGAGATAGTGTCCACTTTACATTTAGATTGATCATTTGATGAGGCACTGCAGCCGTCTCCTCGGAGACACACAGAATTATATCCAAGAAGAACTTTTCCCACCCCGATCCGCCGCCCCAACTCACACAGTCATGAATATTTCATGGAGCAAAGTGCGCTGGAATCTGATTTGCTGTGTCACATGTGTGTGTGATTAAGCGTGTGTGTGTGTGTGTGTGTGTGTGTGTGTGTGTGTGTGTCTACGCTTGCACAAACAGCTCAGGAGGGAAATGATGGTTGGTGTTTGCACGGCACAGGACAAAAAAAAAAAGGAAAAAAAAGGAGGAAATGTGGCAATCTGCCGTTTCCACCGTCCGCGCTCGGTGCTGATGGAAACACGCGGGGAAGACGTTCTCGCTCCCAACAGGATGATTTGCATCACGGAGGACGAGTTGACTTTTTGTCAACGGTGTTAACAGCTGTCCAATTAACAGCAACAACTGCAGCTAAAGGCTGTTTTTACTGAGACTGTGACGTGATTACAGTCCACACACACACACACACACACACACACACATTACCTGTAATCACACAAACAACAGCCTCTATGGTCATTAAGGGAAAGATGGCTGCCTGCTCTTTAACTACATGTGTAAATAAGAAGTGTGGACTGGACTGGCCTCCTCCAGGACTCATGATACAACCCAGGGTTTCTTTATTACAGTAGAAAACCGTTACGCTTCGGTCTGTAACTGCTCATGTATATTTGACTCCAGTTTGCAATTAGGAAAAGTGGAGTCATGATGTTATGAAATGTGATTTACGTGGTTTGTTGGACTGTTGCAACCATCTCTACGCTAGATTAACCCTCAGAAAAAGATATAATCATATTAGTCTAACTTTCCTTCAAGACTTGAGGTGTATTTTTTTAATACTGCATTGGACTGATGTTCACTGGGGGGGTCGAGATACTGCTGATGCCACCGAGTCCATCCCCCGCAGGGAGAATACGTCTTTCATTTCCTGCTTTCAGTCGGTGCCAAGATGAATTTGGACGACCCGGCGCAGATTATTACGACCCAGCCCAGATTATTTTTATTTAGAGAGGGATTATGATTGTTTGTGCCGTTTGTGTGGTCCTGTGGGGTCCTGTCCTCCCAACACGGTCTGCGATTGTACAAACAGACACAAACACCGAAGCCTCATGTCCGCAGATCAGATTAAAAATAAATAAATCAGAGCCTCAATGAAAGCTGCTTATGTCACACTGCTGTGTTTGGGTTTGTCATGTTTGAGGATCAAACTGTAAATCCCTATGAAAACACTGAGACCCAGGGTGCCAGAGAGTGTGTGTGTGTGTGTGTGTGTGTGTGTGTGTGTGTGTGTGTACTCTAAAGTACATGACTGTGCGTGTGTTGCATCCTCACCAATCCCCAGTTCTGCAGCTGTGTCCTTGTTCAGTCGGCTGAGCTCGGATCCATCCATGTTGTTGGCTTTAAAGTTGCCCACCAGCTCCTGCAGACCCTCCTCACGCAGCCAAGCCTGCACGTCCTCCTCCGTCCAATCAGCCAGCAGCGCCCTGAAGTGACCCGGCAACTTCCCTCCTGCAGGACACACAACAGGAAGTCAGGAAGTACTCGGCTATTACGTACTCCCCCCCCCCCCCCCCCCCCCCCCCCCCCCCCGTCTGCTGCTGCTGCTAAAAACGTGATCCGATACACACTCCACTGAAAAAGGGACACACTCCCTCTGCGCTTGGATCAGAGATAATTAACCTACACACACACACACACACACACACACACACACACACACACACACACACACACACGCGGAGCCAGCATGCAGCTCATCAACCTTCACCGTGACGCCATGAGAGCGAGCGGCCGCCGTTCATCACGCCAGTCTGAGATAAACCTGCCTGGCGCGTGTCGGCCCCGCTGACGACGCCTCACAGCGGCCCGCCGTTCCCCAGGTGAGGGAAAAAACCCACCAACCACATGGAGGCCTTCTCCCACAATTCACAGTCAAATGTGATGAACAAATGTTCATCCACACACACACACACACACACACACACACAAAGAAATCCTGTTTTCAAACGCCAGAAGGAAAATTCAATGATCGCCACGTCTGTGACGACGTAAACAAAGAGAAACAACCCTCATTCAAACTCTAAAAAAAAATTTTTTTTTAACTCTATCCCACTGGGAATGCTGAACCTTGAGCTGACACCAGGGGCACTGCAGCAACATGGGCAGAGGAGGCAACTGCCCAGGGCCCTTCAGAG
The DNA here is from genome assembly GCA_016785325.1 of Chascanopsetta lugubris. NCBI lineage: Eukaryota > Metazoa > Chordata > Actinopteri > Pleuronectiformes > Bothidae > Chascanopsetta > Chascanopsetta lugubris. Next base: position 109,022 of record JAFBJT010108051.1, on the reverse strand, counting down.
CTGCGAGAAGGGCCCCTTCATGGAGCATTCACACCAAAGGTTATATGAATTTTTCCACGATTAAATCACATACAAGGCAGTTACATGCAAATTTCACTTGGGAAGCGCCGGGATGATTTTGTGGACAGCAGAACAGACGTCTGTGGTGTCGTCACAAAATGTGCAACACAGCAGGACTCTGAGCCTCTGCTGCCAAAAGACAACAAGGAACAGACCGATGCATGAGAGCAGGTTGGAGGAGTAACACAGATTTGTACAGCGGCACGAATAAAGCCTGTGGAACAACACAAAGAGTCACTTCTCGTTGGGTGTGAACCTTAAGAATGGGCCGATTGTGTTCGTGGAAGACAACAATGACACCACAGCTGTTGTGGCTCAGACGGCTGCAGAGAAGAGAACAACCATCTCTCTTAATCCCAGAGCTACTGATGATAAAAGTCAGGTACACACATGAATACTTCTAATTTGAAGGATCAAATATAAATATTAGAATCAGAATTGTTGGTGGGGGTGTGGGGGGGTGGGCACATTGTTTCTGCCCAGGTCCCTAAAGGCCATTGGAACAGCCCTGGCCAATTCAGCCCACACTCATTACTTAGATACGAGCCTTGAAGTGACAGATACTCACTCTCTGTGAGACAGTATGAGGAGGAGTAACACCACCTTCTGTGTGTGTGTGTGTGTGCGTGTGTGTGTGGAGTCTCTCAGTCTGTGAGGCTGAGTCATGGAAACACATGAAAACCTCAGACCGAGGCTCTGTTTAATTACTCAGACAGACGCACAGACCAGGCTTCGCTCCATAATCTCCATTCTTCACTGCAGCTTAAAGGACTGGGCTGATGATGACGACGACACTTTGTTCCTCTAACTAATAACGGATCCAAGAAATAGAGCAAAGTCAACAATGAGTTTATTCTATGAATGAGAAATCGCCCGAGCACCCGGAGCTCAGTGTAGATCACGTCTTTGTGGATCTTAACGCGAAGGAGCAGCGCTTGGCTCCGACTCTCGGCTGATTTAAAAACGTAAAGAGTTGAACGGTATCCGTTTCCCACTGCTTTTCATTTACAGACACATGTTTTCTATCACTCCTGCTGATTAGATCTTTGTTCAGGCTGAAGCTGGGAGGAGCCGAGAGTCACGTCAAGTGGCTAAACCCTGTGAACTAATGGGAATTAAAGCTGTGGTCTCATGTTCTAATGGTCGAAACAGTGGGTCATTGTGCTGCGATGTGTCGTCCAGGATTATTATTATTATTTTAGTCGTAAAAGCGAATAGAGGCTGCCTGCGCGGCATCGAATTCTATGCAGAAATGATAACAGTAAAGTCTACTCGGAGTGTAAGGTGCACCACGGCGTGCAAACACACAAAATGATGTCACACTAGAATGGCGGGAAACGTAAGGCCCGACCGTGTCCTTAAATTCACCCAAGTCGCATCAAACTGCACAAACACAGGCCCCGCCAAAATGTCAAAACACGTCCATGTCTTAGAAGGTTCAGGAAAGTGATGAGAAGGGATAAAATGAAAGTGAATAAAGAAAACAGAGCAGTGCATTTATTTACCTTGACACTCCGTCGGCACCGATTCAGCGGCTGCGGGAAAACATAAAAGAGAATACGTTTAATACGTGAAGGGAAAGAGAGGGAAGATTAAAAAAAAAATGAGAGAGAGAGAGAGAGAGAGAGAGAGAGAGAGAGAGAGAGAGAGAGAGAGAGAGAGAGAGAGAGAGAGAGAGAGAGAGAGAGAGAGAGAGAGGAGATCGATCTCCATCGAGAAGGAATTTGCTTTGTCAACATGAGTCTGACTGACGGCCGATGGAGGATCTTCCCTGGTGAAGCTTCGAGGCCTCCAGATGTCTGATGACCGCACCTTTACATTTTCTATTCCAAATGTTTTCCTTCACGTCAGGTTTGGAAGACGATTCACCTCCATAACAACTAGTCTCTTGGGCTCCTCCTCTGGGTTTCCTCCAGACACAGACAGGCAGACAGACAGGCAGACAGACAGCCAAACATCTAATGGAAGCCTTACTACAGCTGGATATTTCCCAGGACTCTGTTTACACAGAGCTCTGAGGCTTCTGGGCGGCGGAGTCACTGCTCACTGAACACTATTTAAGTGCTTTCGAAAAGCCATGACCTCTGTTTATAGAGTTAGTTGTTTTTTATTACAATAGAAAACTACTATGCTTTGGTCTGCAACTGCTCATGTATGTATTTACTCCAGTTTGCAATAAAGAAAAGTGGAGTCATGATGTTATTAAATATGATTTCTGTGGTTTGTTGGACTGCTGCATAACTTCTGCAGAGCCAGAACTTAGATTGGAGTTACTACGTTCGCAAATGACGATGACAATTTAACTGACTATATTATGGACTGTAAACAAAGATGGCTGCCATGTTAATAGCGTCTCCCACTGCATACAAATGAAGCTACAGTATTCCTGATAGAAAGCCTGTTGCACCGATGAAGTGGGCTGCTGGAGACGCTGACACAGTTTACTTTTTGAAAATGTTTGCTGGCACTTGAGCAGGTTGCGTGGGTGTCCAGGGGTGAAAATCCCAACACAGGGGGGCGCTCTCTCTCACACGAGTCACTTCATTCGAGGCCTCATCTTTAACGATTATTCGACTGTCCTGTTTGAGCTGATGTCACCACGGTGGTCAGCTTGAACTGGGACTCTCGAAAAGAATGTGAAGCTAAGTTAGCGCGCTAACATTTGCGATTCACGCTGACGTCACTCTGATGAACAGAGTCTGATTCGTCAATGAGATTGATTTCTGTGAGGGAGGGGCAGGGGCTCTGCAGAGTGTGGCCGAGAGACGGTGAAAACAGGAGCTGGAGCGGTGGACCGCACGAGGAGACTACAGCGTTCTCGGAACATCTGACCCGGTCGCTCTGTTCCGACGCTGGTTAAACACACGAGCGGAGGGAACAGTAAAAGTGAGTTTCCTGTCAGTGTTTACCAGTTAGGCAGTCTGCATCTCCTATTCTCCACACGTTCACTGTTCTGTCCATGGAGCCAGTTGCAATCCACAGCATGGAGGGAGACACAGCCACAGCAGTCACATACCTGCAGGGTGACGCAGAGATGTGGAAATTATATACGTGTGTGTGTGTGTGTGTGTGTGAGAGAGTGTGAGTGTGAGAGAGAGACAGAGTGAAACTAGCACAGACAGCAGCATTGAAATTCACATATCCCCCTTTAGAAAAACTACACACAAAAAATCAAAAATCAAGTCTTAGATCGTTCAGTATCTTAAATCCTTTCAAGCACTTCAAAGTGCTCGGCTGGAGGTCGCCACTTCAGTGACTCGACTGGAGAGCAGCAGAGCTGCAGAGCGCACGCTGTTGCATCAGCGCACCCGGGGCTTCTGGGAGAAGAAACTAATCAAGCAAAAATCACACGTCGGGATGCCAAACACCGGGAGTCCGATTCTGATTGTCTGTGGAGGTTTCACAGCGGACGCCCTTTACCTGTCGTGCTGCTTCAGAGTGTGGAGCAGAGATCCCGTGTTCTGTGGAGCAGGGGGAGAAAACAGCAGAATGAGTCTTTTTATACATTTAAAGGTGCAGTGTAAGATTAGAGTGGAATTATCTCCTATTTCTAAAATTAACTATACTGGTGTTTTAATATGCGTGTAATGTTTTTCTTACTCGAGACGGAGTCTTTTTTTAATTTTTTTATTTACCACCAGGTTTTTACAGCGGCCCAGAATGGACCAACTACAGATCCACAGAGTGTCAGCAACAACTGAAGGTTCTCCTACAAGTTCATTCTATGCAACATGCATTTCCACTTCATATCACTGAATCCTGCCCCTGTGCCTTTAAAAAGGAGCAGTAAAGTAAGATTTAGAGAGAGCGTTTTATGCGTTACTCACTGCGTCATGGATTGCAACACTTTTATCCACTGAGCTGCGGAAGAATCAGACAGCAAAACCGTCACCGGCTCCACATGCAGGCGTTTGCATTATAGAAAAACATTTGTCATAAAAAACACATTTTCACATGTTTCTGTTTAAGTGCTACAAACACAGCACGGATCAGAATCCAGGAGGAGCCACACCGTAAAGAACACACTCCCCCTGTGGTGAGCGAGGGAACTGCAGCACAGATGGGTGAGTATTAGGAGGATTTAAGTTTAATTTCATAAACATTTTACAATACATATCAAAACAAAGGACCTGAGTGAATATTTAAGTGTGATTTTGTGTGTGTGTGTGTGTGTGTGTGTGTGTGTGTGTGTGCTCTCACCCTGAGACGACCAGATTTCCATCAGAGGAAAAGGCACAGGACAGAACTGGAGCTGAATGACTGGTGAGTCTGTGGAGGAGATTCATGCTGCAGACTGTGCACACACACACACACACACACACACACAACACACACAGTAAAGTGTAACTATGTGACAAAGACTCATGGCTTTGAAGCACATTAAACAGAGACATATTCTAACCCTAATCCCAAACATAAGATTACTCTAATGTATCTTAATCTCAACCTAAAAACGTGTTATTGGCCCCATAATGGCTGCCTATAACACAGATGCCTGTATCAGCGCACCACAGCCTGGACCCCCACCTTCACTCTGACAACCCCAAACTTTTCCTTTTCTTTCTTTGGTTTGAATCAGTCTCTCTCTTCCCGTCTTCGGCTCAGAGCGGTGCCACCTGCTGACAGCTGCTGGGAAACAAAAGCTATGAATTCTGGGCGATGAAGCTGCGGTTCCCACAGAAACACACCACTGTGCACTTTGTTCTTCTGCTCTACGTGCACAAAACTAATCGGAGTGTGGCGGAGTTTAAATGATCAGCTTGTACACACACGTCTTAAATCAAACCCCCATTAGAGGACAAACAGTTTCCAGGGAGAGCGGACGGATCATTAGTTATTTTCTTGCATATTCATGAGCTGAAGGGAAAAGAATACAGGTGGGGGAGGATAGAAAAACAAGTGTGGACTTAAGATATCAAAACAAAAGCTGACTTTACTCGTTAGTAAAAAGATTCTGACGCACAAAGCTGGAATACGACGATTCCATCTGGATATGGAGCCATCAAACTATCCTGCTCAGAGCAGGGACGAGAAAAATGTTCCACACACGCAGCAGCTTCAGACCTCTGCTTCACTGTATCACTCACTCACTCACTCACTCACTCACTCACTCAAACACTCAAACACTCGCCAAGAACAAGTAAAGCTCCTCTACATGTGAAGAAGAGCGTTTTAAATGAGGGCAGACATTGTTTCTGCGTCCGACCGGCTCCGAGAGGAAAACACTCCCCGAAGGACCACGGCAGGGTCACAACAACGGGACACGATGCATCCTTCCCCTGAAAGGCCTGTTACCACGGCAACACGTCTTAGGGGAACTCACAACGTGGTGCATTCACACATGTTAACAAGCATAGTGTGCAAGCAGGTCACACAACCAGTCAGCAAACACACAATGTTCCCGTAACTGTGATGGGTCGGACAAAATATAAATGTCAGAGAGGATATAGTATGTACTGTACGTACCTTCCAACTCTCTCTCACACACACACACACACACACACACACACACACGTGTGCGCGCATGTGCACGCACGCACACACACACACACACACCTTCTCTATTTCAGGAGAATGTCTTAAAGTGATGCATTATTAATGACTCAGTCTGCAGGTGATTTATTCCACACACTAATAAAATTCTTCTATTCTGCAGAGATCTCAAGGTTAAAGCAGTCAGGGTCTCTCTCTCTCTCTCTCTCTCTCTCTCTCTCTCTCTGTTGAGGAAGCAGAGGTTTCATACCTGCACCTTCATGCTGGGAAACAATCCATATTTTCAGCTGGCTGTCCTGTCCACAGGAGGCCAGTCGAAACTCCACACAGCTGCTGTCTGCAGAGGAATGGCGCACACTCAAACACACACCTCTGAAGGTTCACGCTGAGCTGAGTTTTGTGACTACACATGAGTAAATGAAGTCTGACAGACTGTGCGAGAAAAGACAGAATCTTTTACACAGTTAAGAGTCACAGATTAGGTGTTTGGATCAGAAGCAGATTGTCATAATAGGATGAATGTGGTTTTTAATCCACAACAAGTGATTGTTTTTGAAAATCGAATGTGTAAGATATAATTTTGTGTCAGAATGAATGATCTAATAAGCATGTCAGGGTACAGCCCCTGGGTGCGAGTGTGGAGACAGGTGTTCTATATTGAAAATAACAATTAAAATAATGATCTTTTCATTAGTCAGAGGAGAATGGAAAAAGCCCTTTTCATTCTGACTCCACTCTGTACATCTTGCTCTGTAATCCGATGCTGAAGCAGGAGAACTTATCACATCTGCCTGCAGGAGTCACTGTTGTTCAGTCAAAGTCAAGCAGTGTGACTGTAAATCCTCCCGTCTTCAAATCCTCATGCCTGTCACCACTGGGATTGTCGAACATCAGAGAAAATACACATTTCTTGTTATGTTGAGCGTGTTGACCCTGTGGTGTCTGCGAGCTCACCGGGTGTGAGGTGTGGTGCCGCGCTGCAGCAGGTGACCCCCAGGTCGTGGGCGTCCTTCTCAGCGTGGAGGAGGTCGATGTCCACGTCCCACAGCTTGAGGTCTCCGTATGTGCAGCCCGTCACCAGGACCTGTCCACAGGGCGAGAAGCAGCAGGCCACCACAGAGGCCTCGCTCACCACACTGCACCTGTGAGGGACAACACCAGCACGCATGAGGAAGAGGTGGAAACGCACGCACCATCACCTCATTCAGCAACTACTAATTTTGGTATAGAAAGAAATTATCTTCTTTGTTTTTGCATAGACTTTTTTTTCTTCCAAATTGGGCATCATTCCATCTATTTTACTCCATATTTAGGTGATCAGATGTGAAAAAAATATATTTTACATGTATATGTTCATTCAGTTGAAAAAATAGAAATCACTGAATTTAATCTTGCAATGCTCTTAAATATCCATTCTGTGAGACTTAGGTTAAAGGTGAATCTCGCAAAGTTTTTTTTTTTGTTTTTTAATAAAATGCCCTTTTGGGAGCCTGATGTTACAAAAGATTTAAAAAATGAGCTGCTCCCTGATAAACCTGATCAAATAATACAAAGTGGTTTGGCCTCTGTTTCGCACTCACTCTTGAGCCCATGGTCCAGATTGGAAGCTGACCCCGTTTGGTACAGTATGGCACGTAATGGCTCAGTCCCTGAAGTGACCTTTGACCCCAATGTCAGGTTAAGGCACAACTCCACATTTCATCAGTGACACATCCAGGACCTTTGGTTTTCAACCGAATCCATTTCTCCATGAAGGAAAACAATGAAGTCTCTCCACTGACGTCAATGTCAAACACTGATACACTCGTACAAGATCAGTACAGAGCCAGTCGTTTCATGTGCAGTGATCGTATGGACACAGAATGTACAACATACAATATAATGATTCATTACATCAATTTAAATGTTTCTTCAGCCTCCCTGCATCAAACTGGTGTAACGACCCCACCCACTCACCTATAACCTTCCCCTGCTCAGTCTCCACGTCAGAAAATCACATGTGGAATAATTCCTAAACTTATGTGTGTATATGTATATATATATATATGTGACATATGAGATGTGTGACACCTGTGGCATGAGCAGATTGTGTGAGCTTCTCGAGCCAAAACAAACAAATAAAGCGGAAATGATCCTTTTTACCTTATTGTTGGTTCAACTCGAGACACAACGACTCTTCAACGTCATTAAACGTCCTTTAAAACTTTCTTAAATGTCGTTTTTTTTGTCTTTTTCCTCGTATTTTGTCGTCACGGTGGAGCACCAGGCTTGTCTTGCCGGTGGAGGGGGCGTGGCTTTTCTGTGACGTAACTGATGACGCAGATGTACAACAGGTGTCTCTAATCACAACCTAACAACTAGTGTTCCCTAGTTTTCTTTGAATAAATCAACTGGCAGAAATGTGATAAAGTATTGAAATCTTTTGAAATAATATTAAAATAGTTTCATACAAACCGAATTTTGTTGTTTTTATCATTCTAGAGTCTTGTTTAGTTACGTCTTCTCTCTATAGAGGTCGCCATGTTGTGTCACCATTTTTATACAGGAACCCGGAATGGACACAGAAATCCTGTTTTGAGTTTTAAACCTGTTAAAACTGCTTCTCCATGGGGTTTGTTGTACCTGCGCACTGTCTTGCAGGTGAAGTCCCACAGGACCACGGTGCCGTCGCTGCCCCCAGCTACGACGAGGGAGGAGTCCGGGGCCAGTGCGCACACTCGCAGCGGACTGCGGTCAGGGTGAAGCAGCTCCGCGGTCACCTCACCTGTGTCCGGACTCCACACCCGGATGGAGCCGTCGGTGGAGCAGCTGACCAGGCTCCGGCCGCAGGGGCTGAAGCAGCAGCAGTGAACCCCGTAGCCGTGTCCGGTGAGAGGCGAGCAGGGCAGCTCGGTGAAGCCGGCGGCGGTATCGTACACACGGATGGTTTTATCCCCCGAGCAGGTGGCGAGCAGGGCCGGAGAGAAGCTGCAGCGGCTCAGCTCGTCCGTGTGCTGCCGGAGAGAGTGGACCAGTGTCACCATTCTGGTTCTGAAGATGAGGAGGAGGAGGAGGAGGAAGAGGAAGAGTAGCCGGTTGAATCACAAGGTGGCGCACACTGACCAGATGTCAGAAAGTGAACTAGTGACAAGCACTTCCGGTTTGTGCTCCGTTATAAAGTCTGTTGTTTATCTCGCTTCTTCTTATCAGTCGCGTGATGCTGACTCGGTGTTCATGGTCCACTTCTTATTCAAGGAAATTAACTGCATGTAGATAACTTTTTTAGAACGTCACGATATTTTTTCTCCATTTATTATCTAGAGAAAAAATACTAAAGCCTGTAAAATAATCATTTTTTCTTTAACCATCTATATAATCTAAAGTAACATTGAAACCAGAGAGACCTTTTAAAGTTAAAAGTACAGTTTGTATCCAATACCAGAATCAAAACTAGAGTGGAGCTGATTCATCTACTTTTTGTTTTCCCAAGTAGATGTAAAGCAATAGTCTGTGTTATATTTAATGATCAAGTTTTACATGTATTCCCAGTATCTAAGAAATATGGGGGAAAAAAATGTAATTAATCGAGTAAAACATGGTCAAAATAAAATGTTTAAAAAATTAAAGAGTGTTAATTTTATACTGAGTAACAGTATTATTTTGGGGGGGTAAAGTTTTTTTTTTCCCTGATCCACACATCCACCATTTTCTATATAACGTGCCCATAAAAAGTTGCGTGTGATTTTTTTTTTTACATTAATAATAAAAACCCAGTTCCTTCAAGTCTTCCTCAGACTGCTGCTGTCTCAAGACGCCTCCATCAGAGCGTGACTCCATCCAACTCCCCCGTGGGTTTAAGCACTGTACAGGTTTCACACGTCTGTCTCAGAGATGAAACACCACGCAGAGCTTTACATTTGGTGTACTGGGTTTCTTACATTAGTTTGTGCAGCACACACACAACCACACACACACACACACACACACGAGACACACATCGAGAATATAAAAAGGAACAAAAGATGGATGTACTCTTTCAGAGGTCAGGCACTGCGATACAACTGAGGAGTTTGAGTGGACGTACACGACACAAACCGTTCTCTGAATGCTACAATGATTCAGTTTCCGTACTCACACGTTACATTATATGAATGGAATGGAATAAAGACAAAATGAACAGGATCCACTGTATTTTACACAAATGCGGATGAGCGGTTACACTGCTGGAAACCCAGTCAGAAAAATAAATGTAAACAATGATTTCTTTTCTCAGTTGGCTTCTTCAGTAGTCCATAAAAGATGACGTGTTAAAGCTGTGTGCCAGTGTTTCTTAGAAAAGACTGAAATAACATAAATATGAAAAATAAATACACACGTACACAAAGCTGTACTGCAGTGCTGATGATGTAGAGGTCAGTGATCGTGGACTGTGGACAGGTTAGAGTCGCTTTTCATAAACAAAACAGTATTGCACTTTGTAGATACTGATCCAACGAGTATTTGTCCTTTCACATTGCACATCAGCTTTATTTTGACTACTCTAATAAACTGATCGGGAGAAGTGAGAGAAGGCCTTTGAACACCAGAGGAGGAAGTTTGATATGTAGAAAGTGGCACACTGGATTTTTTTTTTCTCTTTCCCTTTCTTGGTCACTGCAGCAGTTCAGTCCATCGCTTGTCGAAGAAGCTCCTCATGTTGTGTCCGGCTCGTCCGATCGCCGAATTGTCCTCGTTGAATTTTTCACAGTTGTCGAAAACCAGGTTCACGTCGATGATGAAGGTCTCGAGGTTCAAGTACCTGCAAATAGAACAGATGGGTTTAGCTGAGATTTAGAAGAATCGAACGCATTATCTCCACCGCATCACCAGCCTGTGTTTGAGCCTAATAAAATAAAGGGAAAACATCCACATATCAGCATAGTGAGGGTTGGAGTGACATACTGTTTGTTGTTGAGTTTGTCTCTGATGGTGGAGAAGTCCATGGGCTTCTTGATGACCTTCTTGTATCCAGGTACACTTTTGGGGTTGACTGGTGTGAGGAAGGGCCACGCGTCCTGATGAGCCTCCAGCTCAGCCAGCAGAACACTGGATGATACAGTTGACAAAGCTCAACATTTCCCACTGATTCTTCATCCTTGCTGTCATCACATTACATATATAAGCAGTGATCTGCACCGAGGCCCACATTTAAATTCATTAGAATTCACCGGCTTGTTCTTAACCTATGGGAAATGATGACACATGGCCTCTCTCATGACGGCAAAGGAGACATCTGACTTCCAAAGGGTTGTAAGGATGCTCTGTGTTTGTAGGAGTTGTTTACACTTCAATGTATTTGCGTTATGTGGGAGAGGTGCACATTTCTTCCACAGAAAATGTTCAACACATCTGTTCTAGTAGTGACGGTAAAACGCGAGACCTCAGAAACAAGTCAAATGGGTTCAAGAAATAAAAAAAAGAGGATGCAGACCAACAGCTCTCAGTTTAAGCCACACCCCTCCATGAAATTTAGCTCAAGCAAAACTGATGATAAACTAAAAGAAAAAAAAAAAAAAACATTTTGCAAGAACATCTCTACAGGAGGTCAGAATGGTCCGTTTCACACCTTACCTGCACATGGCCAGCCCACTGGAGTCGTCATTGGCCGCTTTGGCTTTTTTAGCACAGGACACGGCGCCGTCAGCGGCCTGCGAGCCCGGCGGGCTGTCGTCTCTCTTCCTCTTCTTGAATTCCTTGGTACCTTTCTTTGGCGAGCTGCTGTTGCTGCTGGCAGCCTCGTCTTTGATGAGCTCTGCCACCACAGATGGCTTACTGTTCCGTTTTACATCGCTGCCTCTCTTCCCACCCCCAGCTGTTTGGTTCTGCTGCTTCCTGCTCCACACAGATTGACCGCTCTCCTGAAAGACAGGGGCACGGAGAACGACTGTAGAGCCTGATGCAAGCGCCGCTTTATCAAAGGAACCCGGAAATCAGGCCATCGCTGGACACTTTACTGCAGACTGGGAGTTGAATGAAGAAATGACTAAAGTCTCTTGGTTTACCTTTGCTACACAAGTGGGACAGAACCAGTCTCCATCAGGTACTGTGGTGATCTTAGGTTTGTGGCAGTAAGTGTGGCAGCCTTTATCACAACCATCGCACAATAAGAGCAGCTCCTCGTTGTCGCCCTTCTGACAACGATGGCAGTGCTGGAAACAGCAAATAGATAAAGTTACTAACCCTTTGAACTCTCGGGTATTCAGACTACATTATTTTATTCTATTGGATATTTGCCGGATATTCCAGCACAATCGTTCATATTTCCTCTCGAGTTATGAGCAAAGAAGTAAATGGACAGACGGACAGACTGATAATGGATAATGGGGAGTCATAACGCTGTCGCCGGAACGGTCATAATAAAAACAAATATTTGATGGTGAGACGGGGGGGGGGAAAAAAGGAAGGGGCGGGGGGGGGGGGGGGGGGGGGGGGGGGGGGTGAAATGAGGCGTCACTAACCACTTTCATGATGGAGCGCTCCCAGGCGATGGATTTCTGCAGCTGCTGAATGCAGAGCGACAGCTGAGCAGAGCTGCGCACTTCACCTAGCGCTTTGTGCCACAGCCTCATCCCAGGAGCCGCCGCCTCCTCCTCACTGCTTAGAGATTACAGAGAGTGAGACTGTAATAAAAGTACACAGCAATCGCAGATACACACACACACACACACACACACACACACAAGAGCTGCTTTTGTTTGATACAATAATAAATTAATTGGGACTACAAAAAAACCTCCTTCATGCTATGACTTACGGGTACAGTGATTTAGAATTTAGTGTCATCTAGTGGTGGCTTCAGTAAAGGGACATTGAGGGTGTCAGTCGTTTTTCGCCTGGGATTCATCATGAAATTGTTGCAATTGTACACAATATTTTTTTAATATCATATGGATATATAATTCCATATTTCATATGCTATATTTTGAACGCAGACACCTGATCCTGTTTCTCCTGGCGTGTACCTTCGCTCGATGTTGCTCTCCAGCTCCGCCAGCCTAAAAACAGCTATATCCAGGGGATTGTTTGGCCGCCGCACCACAGAGCCGGGGAGCTCCTCTGCGCTGCTCTCTCTCTGACACCTGTCCTCAGGAGCTGGAGAGGAGATGAGCTTGTGTTCGTGATAGACCAGATCCTCCCTCTCTGACTGCGGCTCAGAATGCATCCAACCCTGAGGGATGCAGAGGTGGAAAAGGCTCGTGATATAAACTTCAGTGTGGGTTTTTAAACACCAACGTGTTCCCTGCTTCACTCTAGCGCCACCTATACGAGACAAACTTTCGAAAGCTGTCCTGAAAATCTCCCATCTCCATCCCAGCTCTCAGTAAACACTGGCCACACCCACTTCCAGATCGGGAAGAGGCTAAATCATGGCCCCCAGCCCAAAACAGAGAGAGCAGAACTGAAAAATAGATTTTTTTCGTACAACTTGTACAAAGAACCTTAGGGTTAATTGAAAAGATATATTCAAGAAAACTTTTAAATGAATTGGAAAAAGCTCTACAATATGTCTCCATCAATGCACATATATCAAATTATAGAAAATACTGTCGGACACTTACGAAACTGCGGGTGAAATGGCTGAATACCTTGATCTGCAGACTGCCAGAGACGACCCTCCTCTCCAGAGCCTCGACCCGCTGCAGCAGAGCGATGTCCACCTCCATGGCCTGCTCCTCCACACACCAACTCTCCACGGTCTTCTCGCTCACTTCCTGCTTCTTCAGCTCTGCAACATCGATGGCTGCCCCCACAGACATACAGAAATATTTCAACCGATGATGAAGACACATGTCTTTAACAAGGTGCAAAAAGATCAAACGCGTCGTTCGTGAGAGAAATCGGAGGCGAGCGGACGAGATTGGGAACTCACCGTCCTTTCTGTCGGCACAGAGCTGCGTCACGTACTCCATGTGCTTCTGGAACTGTTTCTGCAGGACGCGCTCCCTGACGCCTCGGCTGTGCAGCGCGTCGACCAGACCGTGCAGCTCCTGAACGTTTGACACCCGCCACCAGCCATGCATCATCTCTGCCAAACACAAACACCATTGTTAATTGCTTCATTCCACCAGCAGGGAGAGGCTGCAACGCTGAGTGACAGTCATCGCAGCATGTACTCCAGAGCTGCCTGGGCAGCGGGCATCTCGAGCAGCGCCGCTCTGGCGTCCAGCCATCCTCACCCTCGGGAATAGGCCGGGGTCTGGGGTGGTCCTGGCTCTTGGCTGCCTCCGCAGTGGGGTGCGTGGCACAAGGGGGCTTGTCGCTCGGGGCCTCTGGGGTCTCGCTATTGTTGACAGTGTTGTTATTCACCAGGTTGGAGAGCCTGTTCCTGTTACCCTCTGCCTGCTGGGAGGCCAGATCCAGCACAGAGGGTGGAGCGGTGCCAGGGCAGGGCAGGCTGGGACTCGTCGCCGCACCGGACCCGTCACACGGTCTCAGTCGGCTCTGGTGAACGCCAGACTTTGCTTGCTGAGGGGAGGAACACACAAGCGCATTTCGTTTTTTCCACAGCCGCATGAATTATGCATCAGACAAATTCTCCGGCAAAGATTTCTCGTGCGGGTTTGCAACATGAGGAAACTGTCATGTAACATGGGAACAACTCTTGCAACACTTATTGTGTTATTGTTCCGAGAAAGCACGACGCGATCAGATAAAATCGTGACTGAGACGAATCAGAATCGCAGCTGCTTTTGCACCAACCTGAGGGACGGCAGAATGCATGTTATTGATCTCAGCAGGAACGCCGTATCCGGCTGCGGCCAGGGGATTAGGGGACGGGGAAGAGGGGGATTTGGTGCCCGCGGTGTGCGGAGACGAGGAGGAGGCTGCAGCGCTGGAGCCAGAGGTGACCGAGCACTCGTCGCAAGGAGAGCGCGGCAGGAGGCTGAACCACTGGGTGCTCTTTTCCATCAGCGCCTTGGCGAGCTGGTCATCCTGAGGGACGGAGTTGGGGTTGAAGGTCAGCCAGTGGCTGCCTTTGAGGAGGGACACGCCGGGCGGAGGTGACAGAGAAGCGTCTGCTTTATCCGCGAGTCCCCGCTGGGTGTTTGCAGGCTGGGGGCTGAGGGATATTCCTGTCTGAGCGGAGAGATGTGCGGGATAAGATGCAATGCAAGCGGCTTTAGTGGAGTGGCTGTTCCGCCCGTAGAGGGGATCGATGTTTGAAGCCATCTTGGCCACTTCCAGGAGTTTGCTGAGCTTAGATAAGGAGCCGGGTTTCTGGAGGAAGAGATTGAGGCTGTCTTTGTCCTGCTGACTCTCTGGTGTGGCTGTGTCTCTGTCTGTGCTCAGCGCTGGGCTGGACAGCGCCGCCATCTTTGTCTCCTCCAGCTGCTCCTCCTTTATCCTGATAACGGGAGAGTCGTCCTGTCTTTCATTCTCCTCCTCCAGTTCTTCAAATCCTGTGTAAAATGAGAGACATTCAATTTACGACATCGGTATCACATCGATATCACAGTTCTTACAGCTTGGAATTTTCAGGCTTTTAGTAATTATCAAAAATCGATTTGCGATTTAATTTAGGGCAGATTTACACGCAACAACAAATTGGGACAAATTAGCTTTTAAAACAAGAGTGGGTTTCCTTTTAAATGTACAAAGGATTATTTTGAGTTTTGAAATTTGCAACGTTAGATATTTTTCGTCCAAAAACTACTTTCTACATCTGGAAACTTTGAAGACTTTGAAAGATGAATTTGAATAATTTTACGACTAATCAAGGCCTCCTTCTTAAACGAATGAAATCAATGGGGAACCCTGCGCGCTCACCCTCGCTGCTCTCCACACCCTCCACAAAAATGCCTCCACACTGGGGGAGGACCCAGTAACGCCTCTTGTAGCGGTCCTGTCCAATCATCATGGAGCGCAGACAGTGGGAGGAGTTCAACAGCTTCTGTCGAATCTGAATCTGTTGCTGCAACGGAAAAACAAAACAAACAAAAAAAGCCGAGACTGAAAACGACATCTTGATTTCATTGAAATACTTCCGCCTGTGTACTGGCTGGAACTTACCTTGTAGGTTTTCTCAATCTGTTTCTCCAGATCCTCCACGCTGGCAGGTTGAACACTGTCATCCTGGACGAGCGGGTTACAAGTTACTGATGACTCCAGGAAAGTAAACAAAAGCATCATGTTGTTGCGGCAACTCACCTCCTCTTCACATAGCTCTGCCTTCTTCCCTTTCTTTGCCCCAGTATCATCCTCCTCCTCATCGTCGTCGTCGCCCTGGTCCTCGCTGTCTTCGTCATCATCCTCCTCCTCGTCGCTGTCTCCCTCTTTCCTCTTACACTTGTTTCTGGCAGTGGGGATGACGGAGGTGTGGCCGTCCTCACCCCTCACAGTCATGTCTCTCTTCCCTGTCCTCTTGGTGTGGATGCTCCTCAGCCTTTGGACGGGAGGAGCGGACAGAAGATGCTTTCAGGTGATTCCAGCGTGGAGTTTTGCGACTGACTCACAAACTGGTTTCAGCACACAACCTTCCGATGACAGTCTGAATGCACTCACTTGCGGAGCTTCCCCTCGATGGCCCACTTATCCTTCCTCAGGTTGGTCATGAGGTCGATGTTCTTGTCAATTTCACTGTGAAGTAACATGTTGAAAAAGATGTTTCTGTGACCTTTAACGTGCACGAAGAAGAGTAGGACACATTTACAGCACACTGCGGCAGGCGGCACATGTCTTTCAGCGCGTTGCCGCTGCTAATGAAAGATTAATGAAATGTAGTTTGATGCAACCTTTTGAAACTATCCATCAGATCACGATTTGTCAGATTATTTTTGATACATCTGTTGTTTCATCGAAATCTGAGCCTTCATGAATAAAACAAGTCGATACTTTCCACTCGAAAGGCAGAAAAGGGAACTTGAGCTGAAGGCACATGACAAACACTTGTTTAAAGAGTGAAAATTAAAGGTACGATTTAGTTTAAATGATGTCAGTCTCTTTGGTCAGAAATAGAACGTAAAAACAATACTGATGTTTTTATGGGTGACTAATAAACCCAATGCACAATTTTTCACTTTCACAGTAGAATATTGAGTATTAGCAATATCAGGTCCACTCGATGGAGTGTTGCATCAAATTCAAAATCTTTCGAGGTTTCTCAAAGTTACCACAGATTCTCCTAAATGCTCGGAGGGGAGTGATGAGATAAGGGGTGTTCATCGGTAACATGCAACTTTACCACCGGATATCACTCAATCCTACACAAAGCGCCTTTCACAAAAAGTGAAAAAAATCTATTGGTAGATTTAAAAATATTTCATCCGACACAAATGTACCCAACTCTCCAGGGGTCAGTGTTTGCAGTAGTATATTGTGAGCAGTGGCTGTATCAGAAGGGGGCAGGTCACTCACCTGACCACAGCTTTACTGCAGCACAGCTCGTTGACCAGGAAAGTCAACATGGCCGCCTTCTGAGACGGACTGTGGGCCTGGAAAGCTTTGGTCCTGAGGCTGAGGGCCAGAGCAGCCGACTCAGCGCTGTGCTCGCAGTGAGACTCCATGTAAATCTGCAGGATCTCAGACACATTGTCTCTGTTTATGTCCACGTTAGTCAGGTGCTCCCCCAGGCTGGTTTTACTCTGAGGACGAGATCAAAGGTAGAGTTCGGTCAACGTGCCTTTGACCACTCGAGCTTAAACGTGTACTTTATACTTCTTCTTATATTTATACTGATGCTGCAGCACAAGGGAGGAGGGGCCAACTTTGACAGGTGTGTTTCACAAACTCCTGCATGCCATACCTTTTTGTTCCGTGCGTCTAATGTCCTTCAGTAAAATCTCTCCTTGTGTGGACACAACAGCTTGTGACAGCCTCTTATTATGGGATAGATTGTATACACTTGTTCATAAATACCATAATTACACCTTGCGGCAGAGCATATGGAGAAATGGACACAGGGGATTAATAAAAAATCTTTAAGATGCTTGTAAAGAGTGGTGTGTAAAAAGCTGTAAACACTGACTGCTCGAAACAAAACATAAAGTCTGCTCTCATTGGTTTGCAGAGGACAAAGTCAACTTTTATTAAAAAAAATAAAAAATAAATAAATAAACAATGTCAGCACTGCTCTTATGCTGTTGCCAACATTTCCATACACACCCTGTATTAACATATACTGTCCCAGCTGTCACTTCTGTCTCTGTTATGCTGAATAAACACTTCTCTACAACTGCAGCAAACTGCATTCATAACAGAAACTCTGAAAGTCAACAGGCACGAAGCACTTGCAATTAACAGCCCATAGTACCACGGCGCCGGCGACACACTCACCTTATGACCGGCAGGGATACCAGGGTCGCGCACGGCGGCAGACACCATGCTCACCAGCAGGTCCTGCACTTTGCCCATGCTGTCGGCCATGTTGAGCAAACCCTCCTGAAGGTCACCGAGGCTCAGGTTGTTTAAATTCACGTCTAATCCCAGGACCTTTCTGAAGCCGCGCACAAACTGCAGCAGCATTAGGCAGTCAGAGAAGGTGCTCGCTGACAACACCAGACCCGGGATACGTGACAACTCGGGAAGCAGCTGGGGGGGAAAAAAATGTATTCGAGTTTTTTCACAATACGACAAAAAAGAGCATCTCATTTATTCAAATGATGCTGTAAAATCCAGGCCCGGCATTGATTGATTGTAAGTGTAACCCTAACACCTTTTAAAATGTGCACAATACAAACCAGTAAATTGTAAAATGTATAGCTAATCTAAACCAGGTGAATATATAGTACCATACATTAGTTTATATCATATGTGCATTATAAAGTCAAATCATTAAACAATTCTACAAAATACCAGTATGATTGTAATTAACAGATGAATCGAAACATTTAAAATATTGATAACATATTTAACATTACAGACTTCATTAGGGCCAAATAAATCAGAGCTGTCGTACTGTATTGCAGCGGATGTGTAAATTATGTTACATCGTCAGTAACCACTTGGTGGCAGTATTACGACCCATTCATGTTATTCTATCTAATCAAACCTAAATGCTTTCAGTGATATTAAGCATCTATTTGAGTATGTGTCGGTGAAACAATGACACCATGAATTTACAATCTAATCTTCGTGCCTATAGCTCCGACAGTCATCACGCTGATTGATTTCATATTGGAAAAAGCAACGTGACGGAATATATAATCTCCCCTCACACAGACGCAGGCTGTCTGGACTTCATGTGCTAACAGCTCCACACTGTGTATAAATACCTTATGATCTGCTAAACACATGTCTTCATTTGGCTTCTTCAGCTCTTTTGCTTTCTCCAGTTCCAGGCGTCTGAGTTCCAGTTTCCTCTCCTTGTTCAACCGTTTCTCGTCTTTCTTCTCTTTCCTCAGACGTTCTTTCTCCTACAGATCGAATCATTCACAGAAAAATACACTGTATCGGTGGGTGAATGTCAAACAAGCAATGAACGGAGAAAAAACATTTGAAAAGGGTACAAAGGTCCTGTGTGTACGCTTTGGGCGTTATCTAAATTTGGAAATGGATATAAAATATACTGATATTTGTGTTGTGGATGAGACTCTAAAGATGAGCCCTTTAAATTTACATCAAGAGATCCTTTCTAAGGAGGCCGCCATGTTGTGTAGAACACCCTTTTGACATTTCTGATAACAGGGCTGACATAACTTCTGTCCGACATGCTTGAAAGGGAGGGCTGACATGAAGGGCATTCAGCTGCAACATGCAACTCCAACACCAAACGTCACTAAATCCAACACACTGTACCTTTAATACTTTTGAGCATCACAACACAGCCACATGGGAAGTTGCTCACCTCTGCCTTCTTTCGAGTCTCCACAGCTTTCATGAGCATCATGTGCTGCCTGCGCCTCTCTCTCTCCTAACACACACACACACACACACACACACACAGTCTTCAATTATATGCAGTCTCTGTTATTTCATGAAGACACCGGTCACAGATGGAACAGAGTATAGAGCACTTTACATGCAGCAGAGGTCACACCATCACAATCATGTCACGATCAGAATGCTGCATCTTGTGATGTCGTTTACAGCAAAAGGAACATAACGATTAATAAAAAGCAAACAGGGGCAGAGGTGCGGGCAAGAAATAAGGATCGACCAATCACGGGCCTCGTCTGTTAGACGCAGGAGATAAAGCCAATCAATACCGAAGCCTTGTTGCCACTGAGATGCACAGAGACAATGGCATGAGGCAGGACCAGCGCCCTTAGTTGAATTAGCAATGACTTATTTTCACTTTTCATTATGTAGCCAAAACATTCATGCATATTTCGTTTTTAATCTTTTCAAGGTAATTTAGGTGAAATGTTGTCCGTTTTTCGTATCATAAGCCAGTATGGGTCGACCCCCTATGCAGCAAGCATGAAATCAAAATCACAGGCATGCCGTTATTAATCTGAGAGCGCAGCAAACTGAAAACAAGCCGAGACTTTTAGGAATCGCAAACAAAAGAGATCAACGGCGAAAAAAGCAACAACTTTCAATCAGACAGAGCATCTGAAATCGTTTGGTCCGTGCACAAACTAACGCCCATCATCTTCTGTCACATGTCGCAGACATAATGGCAGTTTCCTCGGTGAGTGATAAATAGCGCAGACGTATGCAGAGCACTGTTCTGGAGGAGGCCATGCAGAGGGATGTGGTAGTATGACGGCAACTGATGCTACAGGCAAAGCGCGGGCGATGGCTGCGATGGCTGCGATGGCTGCGATGGCTGCCATTTATCAAAACACGTTGACAATGTGTGACTGAATGTACAGAAACAAACATACCCATACCATATCTAGTCTGTGCCTCTCCAACTCCTGGGAGAAACCGTTAGCAAACGAATTAGAGGATAAAACAATGGCAGGAGAAGATCAATGCATAGGAAAATGCAGAGTACTGAATTATCAATAATATCAAAAATAGGTTGTTTTTTTTTCACGGCCATGTGCTGATGGAGGAGATCGAGAGGAAACACCCACCTGGTGCTTCATTATGACAGCTTGTAATCTCTGCATCTCCTTCTCCTGAAGGATAGAGATCAAATGATTGAGTTAAATTCAAACAATGTAAAAACACACCCCACTCACCAACAACCTGTTTAACTTGAACTCGTTCTGAATGAGGAGACGCTGCATTATTGTTTATTTATTACAGTATGTAAATGGTAAATACTTGCCATGCAGTCTAAGACGGCGGGCGACTGCATGGCAAATATCTAACAGCTGATAAAACATACTAAAGCCTAAAAACGATATACATACATGAAGTCTATTACAATGAGATTTGAAGTATAAGAACAATGGACTTCAGTGTTAAATGCTATAAAAGAACTGCTGGATATATTCAAAATGCAGCGAAGAGTAAGAGACAAAAGGTGACTGCAGAGATCTCACCTTTATTCGTTTTTCAGCCTCTAATATTCTGGCATTAGCCGCCTCCTCTTTTTTCTTTCTTTTAGCCTGTGAATATCAAAAGGTGAAAATGTCATGAAGCTGAAGGTCATTACATGTGATCGTCTCACTAAGCAGTAAAACCATGACATGGAAATAATGAAGGATAAAGAAAATCCTCTGGTTTATAACATGAATAATACTAAGTGCTTTATTAAGTACACTGTATGTTTGATGGTCGTTTACTGTCAAGATTCAACATCCGAGCATAATCTTGCCTGACTGATCAAATCACATCCGTCACAATGACATGTGGAGTGAAGAGATGATTATTCCCTTCTGTGAGCACGGAAAGACAAAATGGCTGCAGCAGAGGATTTACAATGAAACACCATCAGGCAACGAGGAATAAATTAATTTCAATCAGCAATTATAACCCCAATGAAATCCCGTTAAGAGCCGCTTGCCATGCGTGTCAACTGGAATGTGATTTTTAAGGGCTAAAATACTCCATAGCTTCTATTAGTGAGGAAATGCAAAATAGGTATTTCACCTCGCCCATGGTAAAGGCTGGACAACCTTTTACTTAATGAAATACTGTATTTTGCATTAAGCTCCATCACGGTCTGAAGAATTCATATTCAATGGCACTTTTGCAAAAAACCAATTAAGCATTAGTCACATGCACTCGCTGGATGTGACCAAAAGTGGGACGACATAATTTAGGAATAGCCTTTGGTTGGCTTAAAGAAAAAAAAATCCTATCAACAGCAAAAAGGAAGTGTTTTAAAATGTTTCTGCAATAACTTTCAGGACCAACCTCGAGAATTTGCTGTGCACGGAGTTCTTTCTCCAAACGAATTTGCTGAATGCGCTTGATCTTCTCCTGGTAAAAGGATGAGGGCAAGATCAAATGAATTAACTGTTAAGTCATGCATGTTATAGAGGAGGAGGAGGAGGAGGAGGAAAGGGGGGGGGGCAGGGTGAGGAAGCACGGTGGGGCTATGCAGATGAGACAGGTGCAGCATTTCTAAGGATAGTGACGACTTCCATGGAGAATTCAAAAGCAATGGAACTGTTTCTTTCTTTAAACCTCTTACTTGTTGTTTCAGAATCTTCAGCTGCTCTCTCTTCTTCCGCCTCTCCTCCGCCGCCATTATTGCTGGAAAACACAAACAAGTTAGGCTTGAACACACAATCGAATTCATGGTCTGATGAGGCGGCGGCTGTGTTTACCTTGTTTCCTCCTGGCCTCCTTGGCTGCTTGCGCTATGGCCTGTTTCTCCAGTTTCCTCATCAGTTTGATCTGAGCTGCCTGTCGAGCGATTTCTGCAACAGGAAGGAGAGTTGGGTTAAAATCACGGACACTGTTGATGCAGCATTTAGCAAAATATTGACTCCTAATCAACCCAGGAGTCATTCTAAACGATCTTCAAAGAGAAATATCTTTAACCAAAACACTATTTATCATGTACAATAACTAAAACATTCACCTCTAAAGGTTTACACCTGAAAACACATTAAAGGTACAGTGTGTGGGATTCAGTGACATCCAACGATTAAGATCCATGTTGTAGCTGAACACCTTTTGTGTACTTCAGCCTCCACATTTTGTATTGTCCGGTGATTTAACCCATCAGAATATCTGTTGAATTACTTAGAAAATAAAATTCAATTTAAAAAAAATAATAATAATAATAATCCAATTCAATCCAAAACTCTTTTCAAAGCTACTACATACTATTCCCAAAGTGCTTTTATAGAAAATGGATATAACATGTACAGCATCCATGCACTACGATATACATATAAATATAAATAAAAGGGGTGGGGAAACCTAAAACGTGGCTAAAAGTACAATAAAGATAAAAAGCATACACACTTGGCCTTTAAAGTGATTTAAGAGATTAAATATTCTCAATTCGGACGGATTATTCCCATCTACCACGCACGTTCATGTGTACCCTGACCTTGAGCCTCCAGCTTGCGCAGCAGCTTGGCGTTACTGACGTCCTGGTTGTTATTGTCACCGGCATTAAGGGGATGACCCTTCCATTTTTGGTTTCCCGCACCATCACCTGCCAGCTGGTGCTCCGGCTGCAAGCGACGGCTGCGCCGGCCGTCCATGGCGATGATGCGGGGAGTGATCTCCTCCTCAGGCAGCAAGCACCACTGTACACCCTGATCAGTGAATGAGAGAAAAGGGAAAGACGGAATTGTAAAAGTGAAAAACTGCCTTGTATCCCTGCGTCACCATCAGCGCTTTGTACTTCACCCCAGATTCACGTCTACGTTTCATTCAGTTAGTTTCTTCTCATGGTGTGTGAAGCAAACAAAATGTAGTACTGCATTTCAATATTCATTTTGAATGACGACATATCTACCATGCATTATGCACTTTATATCTAAAAGTGCCTTTTATACTTCATAATATTTAGACAAATACAAGTCTGTTTTGCACATGCAATATACAAACACAGTACTTGTGTACGTGTCCACTGTGGGACAACAGTGCAAGTTATTTATTGACTTATTCATATATCTTTAACTGTAATGGAGGATGGGTTCTTTTCATTTATTCAGCTATTTATTAGTTAGTGATAATAAAATCAGTGGTGAATACAATGATGAACGATGAGGCCAAAGTGCCAGCGGAGACAGACTTACCTCCGGTCCGTCTCTGGCTTCATAGAAGTCACCAACTTTAATCTTAGTGCTGAAGCTGAAGTTATCCCGCGAGATCTCATTTATTCCATTTCTCAGTAAGTACTGCAGACACGGAAATAATACATAATGATTACAGCACTTACTGCGGTGAATGACGAAGTCTGTGCCAGCAGGCTGCGTAAAATGAAGTGATAAATACTTTGAATACCTTCATTACGTCGGGATACTGACGCAGCTTCTTCCCGCACGGTGCAAAGTAAGCAACCTCCCCCTGCAGTCGACCTGCCACAGTCCTCATCCTGGTCTCTCTCTGCCACCTGCACAAACACAAGCTACACAGTTCACGTATCAACGGTGCCATCTGACTATTGTTGCAGCTGCTTTCAGTTCAAAGATTCTTATAAAACGTCCTTCCTGTACTTGAACAAGAGTTCAGGGTCGGGACGGGAGCAGATACATATTCTTCCTCTGAACCCGGCACGGAAACAAGGAGGCCGGTGATGTAACGGATGACCTGTACAGCTGTGGGCTCCGAGATGGCCGTGGGCCGAGAGGGGCAACCCCCTCAGCCCCCCGACGAGCACCACCGGAGTGCAGCCGTGACTTAAGAGAACAAAAGATGTATGGAGTGTTATCCATGAGATGCAGCACAGTGCTGGTGTGTTTCCTGTGAGCCTGCTGATGGGAAACATCCCCGTCACATGAAAGCCCGCTCTGATCCCAGGCCGCAGACTTTGCGGGGAAGCGAGTGGCTAATGTTGCATGTCTGCGTCGAGGCTGGAAGCAATTAACCCCTCGAGTCGAGGTGCCGGGCCTCATTTCATTTCCGGACCGCTGTGACCTACTGCTCGGCACCGGGTTTGTTAGGCCCCTTAAAGAGAAGCATGGCGGTAAATGTGGCCTGCTCATACTCACACATCCATGGAAATTATACTTCCCCTACACTGCTAAGCTGGGGAAATTAAGAACATTCGCATTGGGAAGTGGAAACGTACACAATGGAGAATAATAGATTATTATTTTTTTTTTAAATTTTTTTTACTGAAGACAAATGTGTCCAAAAAAAAAGCATTAAAACCCAGACAGGAGGAGGCGGCTCCACAAAGAAAAGTCGGCACAGGTGACCTTTAACAACAGGTCAGTAGTCAGCCCTCAGTGAGCTGACATTTAACTGTAACACCAAATGCATAAACACAAACAGTGCGGCCGCTATGACAACAGCAGTAGCAGCAGCAGCAGCAGCAGCAGCAAGGACAAACAGGACACAGATCATCCAATCAATGTGTGTTTGGTCTAATATGAATTGCATGCATGGTAGCTCACCCGAATTCAAGAGGCAACCGCAGAACTCTCTCATCCGTCACTCGCCTCCTCTTTCCTGATCCTAAAAACAGGAGACATGACTCAGCACCTGCAGCCAAAGCAAATGACTCGGGACAAAATAAGGAAATGACTCACTCAACAGGAAATCTATAATATGAGAACGCTATGATGGAGATTTGTTTTGTGAACGAAATTGCAAACTACATCCCGCATTTTCATCCACATGATGCACAGGGGGACTCGAGGGTTGACCAGTGACTCACCTGGCCAATTATTGGGGCAAACAGTCTCTACTGATGACAAATAAAGTTCATTAAAAGGTGCACTACTTTGGCTCTGCAGCAGTGTGTGTGTGTGTCTCTCTTCCCCTGCTATGTTTTCAGTCACCACTCTGCTTCATTCAATGCCAATGCAAAGATTTCAATTTTAACAATAAACACAACGAAGGATTCACCTCATATAGCCGCTATCACAGAGTAGAATGACTCAAAAGAATTCAATGGGAATGAAAACAGAAACACTGATGCAATGAAGCTCTATCTGCTTTGTTAGTGAGGTAGTTTGGCTCCATGAGTCATCCGGTATCAAGTTCATAAACACAAACGCTGGAGATAAAACAATCAACGCAATTTCCCCATGAGAACTATTTAGATAGATGATGTACATGTATATGGGGGAAAAGTGACTAATTTTCTTTGGCCTGAGCTAAACTTGAAAGGAGTCATATTCTGCTTTTTCCGTAGTTTCCAGTCTGAAAGAGGAAGGATCCCACGTGTTTATGCGATGCGTTTAATTCATGGCTGTGTTAGTTACCTTGCAAGGTGGCAAGAGAGAAGGAGGGGGACGGTGTGCTGGGGTTACTCAGGGCCCCTGAGCTGCTCAGCCTGGTGGGGCTGAGCAGGCCGCTGGGTAAACTGGGTGCTGCCATGACCGGCAGGTTGAGCCGGGAGGAGCTGGCGGAGAAACCGGAGGAGGACTTGTGCGCAGACAGCGGTGCTGTTGTCAGTTCCAGGGGAGAGCTGTCCGCCTCCGCCTCGCTGTCCGCTTTCGCGTCGTCCTCGGAGTTGTCGGAGTCGCTCTCCAGATCGCTCTCCGACTCTGCGGGGAATCCCAGCGGGACGGAAGACGAAAACAAGAAGATGGGCGATAAAAAAATCATTCTCATTAGCATTCTTCAAACGACCCGAACACGCGGAGCACCGCGAGCCCTTCAGAGAAGCCTCCGTCCCACAGTTGCCATCGGTACCCACATGTCACAGTCACACGGGTGAGGCGAGTCTAACCTGATAGGCTGCTGCCCGAGTCGTCCTCCTCCGTATCATCTTCATCCTCCTCATCAAAGTCGTCGCCCACAGAGTCGGAGTCCGAGTCTTTGCCACTGTGGATGTCGGACTCGCTGCTCCTGAGCAGGTCCACAGGTTGCGCTTTGGGGGTGTTCCTCCCTGCATGTAAAGCTTTGGGGCTCTTGGACTTCCTCGACCTGTGAGCGGGCTGCGGTGGCGTCACAGATTTCAGCGGGGAGGCGGAGCTGCCCGACAGCTCCTTGGTGCCCGTGCTCAGATTGATGGGCATGGCGTAGGAGGGGCTGGTGGAGGCCAGAAGCGGCTTGTTGTTGGGGGTGCCGCTCGGGGCGCGGGGTTTGGTGATGAGAGCCAAAGGAGCATCCTGAACTTCGCTGCCGACGGCCCCGTTGGTGCGATGGCTCAGGAAGAGATTGGCCTCGCTGCTGCGTGGGAGAGACAGCGGATGACAACTCCATATATCTCAATGTTGACGCTGGTGAGGAGGAAGAAGTTTGATGACTTTCATACCTTTTTTGGCCGGAGGGCTGCAGTGAGAAAGGCTGCTTAGGAGAGTCCATGGGATGGTCGGGCTAAACGGAAATGCAAAAGAAGAGGGAGACAATGAGGAAAAAAAAGGAAGTAATTACACAAACTGTCACTCACGTCGCGTTGCTGTGGGCAGTGAATGAAGGAATTTAAGGTGTAATACGAGGCAGGGACAATGAAGAGCAGCCTCACGCCTGTCAATGACAATAAAAAGCTGTCGTGGAAAAATATTCTCAAATTGTGAAGCCTGGTGCCGTCCTGTAAATTCAGCTGTCATCTTGTATTTGTTGCTATTGTCGCACTCTGGCAACCAAAAGCCTGTATTTAATGTAGCGCCATAATATGAATTAAAACGCCCGTGTTACAGATTGCTACCTTCTCCCTCTCCCTCCCAGAGCACTGACAACAACAGTTCTGCAAAAGAGGCCAATTTCTCTCCCTTGATAACAAACATCCTGAAGCATAACAGAGCTAATTGCTTGTCAGTTTTCCCAGTAGAGCCCAACACATTGGCCACCACACGACTGGAAGTCTTCAAGTGACGGTGGAAGAAAAGCAACACTGCGCATGGATTCATTTTCAGCTGTTGGCAGCGGACGTTTGGCGGTTTCATGTTTCACGCCGGACAATAAATAAAACACACAAAAAGATACGAAAACTATGACATGACTACATTTGAAAGGAATCTTATTAAGGCTCCATAACTAAACGATTTCATCAATAATAACCGATTATTGAAATAGTTGGCAATCGATGAATTAGGCCTGTTTGGTGGCTGATGTATTGTAATGTAATGTACAAACAATATCACTGCACCTTTTTCTGGGTACGTGCATTTCTTCTGTTTTAATGTACAAGTGTTTTTCAAATAAACTAGATTTAATTGAATGGTTGTTTTTCATTTGTATGAATGGGTTGAGAAATAATCAGAAGGATCTGTTTTGGATTACTGAGTCAAATCTGCAAAAGTGAAGCAACATGAATTCATTCAACTCACCTGTTTCAATTTAAAATTGTTGAAGGCTAACGACATTCCACCTGGGAGGTTTCCTCTGGTGTCCTTTGGGTTGGCAGTGGGCTTTGTGTGTTTCGGAGAGGGCATCATCATCCTTTGTTTATGGGATGGCTTCGGTGAGGCCAGTGGTGGTTTGGGTGGAGCAGAGAAAGAGGGAGGTTTGGGCGAGGACAAGAACGAGGGTTTCGGTGGGGAAGACAGGGACGGGGGCTTTAACGGAGAACAGAGAGCCAGAGGTTTGGGAGGGGAGGAGGAGGAGGAGGAGGAGGAGGAGGAGGAGGAGGAGGAGGAAGGGACGAGCTTTGGTGGGGGCAAATGAGAGGGGGGCTTTGGCGAAGCAGAGGGGGGCAAGTGTTTGGGCGAGTTGGAGAAGGGTGTGGTGGGTTTGGGCGAGGATCTTGTGGGTAGCGGAGAGTTCACCCGGTGGGCCGCCTGCGAGAAGGGGCTGCTGCCGCTGCTGCTGCTGGTGCTGCAGCAGCTGGCGGCCGCCCCCGTGGCCTGGATGACACTAATGTGCTTCTGGCCGTCGTCCTCCGCCGCCCTGAGGCTCCGGAGGAACAGGGCGGCGGGATTAGAGGAGGCAGCGAGATGGAGCGAGGACGTCAGAGTGACGCCGTCGCCGCGACTGTCGCGAGTCGCGTTTCCGCCAGAAGTGCAAGCTCTCCTCTTTTTGCTCTCGGAAGTGTTCTGTGTCAGCCGCTGAGTGGGAGGAGGGAGAGGACAGCATGTCATGTCAAATCCTGCTGAGGAAGCCTCACTGTGGCAGCTCTGTCACGCAGCACACACAGCGCATCGGGTTTGCTGCCACTGAGGCGGCCGCACATGAAGATACTTCCCGCAAGTCTGCGGGACGCGAAAACTTTGCAACGTGTGTAACCCCTTACCTTGACTTTCTGTTTATCTCGACTCTCGCTTTCAGAATCCGACTCCTCGCTATCATCGCTCTGGTCATCTTCGTCATTGTCCTCCTCCTCCTCCTCCTCCTCCTCCTCCTCCTCCTTGTCATCGCTGCTGCTCTCCTCACTGTCACTGGAGCTGTCGGACAGGGATCCTGAGTGGCTGCCACTCAGGCTCAAAGTCTCTAATGGTCTCCTGCTGGGTTTCTGGGTAATAATAGAAGTCCACAATTTCTCAATAAACAGACCAGTGAAGAGGATATTAAAGGATGTACGGTGATTATATAAAAAAAATAAAAAAAGACATTCGAAAACCAACCTTTTCTTTTGTCTTCTGAATCATCTGCTGCAGCCCCGGGGCCTGACTGCTCTTTGGACAACTATTGGCTTTCATTCTCTCCTTGTTTCCATTTACTGGAGATGAACTGGCGTCCACAGGAGACTTCCCAGTGGGAGAGGAACCACTCAGACCATTCGCTGTTCCATTCACGCCTACGGAAACTGGCACAGCACATTCCTTCAGATGGACGCTCGGCGCAAGCAGCGCGAGTCAAACACATTAAAGAGGCAGTGACAGAGAGTGTCAGGGAATAACGGCCCGACACTCAAACACTTTGCAAGGTCAGTCTCGTAATGTTAACAGCAGTGTTGCAACGCTATTATCATTTTTATACACCAGCACAAGCCTAACGGCTGCCTGCTAGTGCAACATTCAGGGACGTGTCCTTGTTATTGCCACTGAGGACAGAGAGATACATCTATGGACGCAGTCTTTGCTTTGCCGCAAAAACGACCGCAACACGTGCCACCTTCGGCAGGAACTGACCCGAGGACTGTGGATGAGCAGGATCTTGGCTCTTGAAGTTTGAGGCGAAGGCAGGATGCAGGCCCAGCAGAGGGGGGAAGAAGGCCGCCGCTCCTCTGGCGTGTGCTTCGGATTGCCACCACCAGTCTGGAGAGTGGGAGCGAGCCATTGTACGGTTAAGGCAGAAATAGCCACTGTATCTGGCTGGAGATACACAGAGAATTCAGTCTGTCAACAAGCTGCAGGAGCAGCAGTTCCTCTGACTCAGTGACGGAGCGAATCGCTCGCTTCAGTCTGGCTCCAGGTGGAATTCTACAGCTGAGCTTCACCGGTCACCATACGGTCGCCAAATTGCAAGATTAAAAAGGTATAGTGTGTAAGATTTAGGTTTTCTTACAATGAGCCTGTTGTATTTAGAGACGGGAGTTGCCATGTTGCATCGCCATATTGTGACAGTAGCCTAGAGTGGACAAACCACGCACCTTTAAATTTGTAATGACGACGTCTACAGTTTTCCTGCATGTTTTTCCTACGTGCCTGGATGTAGTATGTTTTCAACATTCAACCTCACCACTAGATGTCCCTGAATCCCACATTACAAAGACTGTGCAATATTCAAAACATTTGGAGGTGAAATACAATTTCCTGAGTTTCTCTAGTTGAAAAAGTGCGATTACAATCCAGTTCTCTGCTTCACAAAAGTTAGAATCTGACCCCATGAGAATTTCCATTACAGACTTTTCATATCACCTCATTTATCAAAACTAGACGGTGCATCTTGAGGCTCCTCACCTGGAAGTGCACCCAGCTGGGGGTGTGCGGCGAAGGCAGATAAGCCCAGACTACCCAGACCTCCGAACTCAGACCGGCCTGAAGCTGATGTGAAGAGCCCGAATGCTGGATGGCTGAGCAGGGGGAAACCTTTGGACTTGTCCGACAGGTTGAAACACTTCTCCCCTGTCGTCTTAGGCGAAGTGCCTGGAGAGGAAAGGATTTGATCGAGTCATTTGCAAGATAGGACATGTTTCTATCGAAGATACTTAGATACAACTGAGCAGACAGTAAAGATGCACTGTAAATAACACATACAGTACTCTGGATAGTCTGGAAACCATATTACATTTGATCTTTTATCATAATAAAACGCTTTAACTGCTTTAACTGGGCTACTGTAAAAACATGGCAGCCCCCATAGAGAGGACCCCCCCACCTCCTGATGTAAATATACTTCATATATCAAGGGCTTTTTGGGGTCATATGAAAAGAATGTCACACAATCAGGTGATAATACATTTTTTAAAATGTCAGGATATCATTTTGATCTACAGATAGAATGACCTGGATCTTACACACTGCACCTTTAAGTACACCTTGGGCTGAGAACCTCCACGGGCAAACACACACAATGCTGTTCACAGGGTGTGTGAAATAGTCCTCCCACTTCCTCCGGGCAATAACAAACCTCCAGACAACCCCAGTTTACCTGATGGTCATTATCAAGACGCCGTGCCAGTTCACTCCCAACATTAAGAGTTCAGCCTCAAAGAAATGATCACAGAATTTTCAGTGCACGTTTTAGTGAGGCGAGCCTGAAAATGAATAATTCATGAAAGGATCTCTAATGCGTTTCTCCATGTCATAGCATGACAAAAAAAAAAAAATATTTGCAGCATCTTCTAATGACAGAGAGAGAGAGAGGCGGGGGGGGGGGAAGCACAAACCAGGGGTATGTAAATTTGCACATTATTTTGTGGTCAGGGGTAATCTGACAGCTTATGCATGGCTGCCTGCTCGCTGCATAATGGCCCTGACCACAATTAGTATTCAGAGAAAACAAGGGGATGTTGGGGGGCTGCGTGCGCAGTGTGAGGGCTGACAGACACGTCAAATCACACGGGATAAACTGGAGCTAAAGGTTGTCAAAAGACATCCACAAGGGCGTACACAGCTTTTTAATTGTAGGCATTCATTAATTCAACAGCCTTTCCATTCCCATCAAAAGTGTCTGTTCAGACTGGAGGAGGAAGGTGTCTTAAGCCCCTTATTGTTGCAGGGTTTTTAATTCAGTGTTTTGCGCAGATTTTAGTTGGACCATTCAAACCCCCCGCCCCCCGCCCCCCCCCCCTCCCCCCGAATACATCATTTTGTTCTCCCTCATAAGCTCATGTATAATTGGAGTGGTCATTTTAAAGGTGCAGTGCGTAGGGTTTGGTGACATCTATTGGTGAAGTTGCAGACTGTACCCATTGGCTCACCCTTCCCCTCTGGCCACGCAGGACAACCTACAGTAGCACTTGGTTGTCATTAAAAAGGCAGTTCAGTGAGTCCACTGGGGGCTATTGTAGAAAGATGGCGGCCCCCGTGGGGAGGACCCACTCTTCATGTGCATGGACATTAAACGGGCTCATTTCAGGGCAATGTAAAAAGCAGGTGACTGTACGTGAATAAAAATGTCGGTGTAAATAGTTGTTTGTAATCCCATTTCTACAGGTAGCGGTGACACAAATGGACATATCTAGCACACCGCACCTTTAAGTGCATTTATTAATGGTGTGGCTGTTTTGTAGTTTCCTATCACAGCTGCAAAGGTCCATCTGCTTCAAGGAAAAATGTCACCAACACCAAAAAGAACAACGCACGATATACATATCGAGACAATCACCTAAGAGCCGCTCCCGAGCAGCTCTGACACGTGTGTGTACGTACCACAGGAGTTGAGAGGGGAGCTGGCAGCGAGGTTTGGGGCCAGGCTGCATTTGGAGGAGGGCGTCTGGAGCGGTGCAGGGGAGGAGCTGGCTGAGGAGGAGGCGACCTGAAGGGAGGACGGGGCCGAAGATGTGGGGGACAGCCGCTCTCCAGACTCCATATCTGTCAAACACAATCCAGTCAGCACTTAAGAGATGCAGGAGAGGACGGGAGGGAGAGGGAGGGGGAAATCAACACGCCCACACAGGACGTACACCCCACTGAGACTCGGTGGCTCTGCAACACACGACTGAGTCCATCTCAATACAAGACGCAGCTCTGCTTTCTACATATGTATCACTGTGGCACACGCTGCGTAAAAGACATCACAATTTTTTTATTATACAAGTACAGTCATTTATCAGGTTTTATTTATAGACTTTATAACATGGAAATCATTAGTCAACTGGAAATGGAAAAAAAAGCTGCATATATAGTACTGTCGAGAATACCCAACAAGAATATAACAGCATTCCTTCTATTCAAATGTTTTTGTTTTTTACTAAACATTTTCTGATTTTGTGTAGAGAATTGAAAAGGAACACATACACACAAGTTTGCTGTATATAGAAAATTATTAGTATCAATTATTAATCAATATACAAATATTTTTGTAATGATCCATTGCTGTGTTTTGTTTTGTTATTTTTTTTAGAATAAATCAATAAATTAAATACAACGACTTGGGCTACCAATCATCATTACCAGTAGATTATTAAAATATTTCAACCAACCTGCAAATGAAAATAAAGTAGCTGTATATGTAAGTGTTTTATACTGCATTGTCATGCATTTGTGGCCCAGATATCAGGACGCATGTGCTATGCTTTTACACAAGTACAAGACTCTAGTAATTGATTACAAAAAAATTAAATCATCAATTGTAATTGATTTGCAAACCACTTATGCACTAAACCACTTGTCTGCGTATTCACCCCAAACATGCAGTGTCTACTAAACAGATATGGATAAATGCAAAGATACACAACAGAAAATATAACATGACGCTCACAACAAACTACACTGCTGCTTCTTAACGAACGTCTCCTGAGCTGAGCTCTTTAATGTGAAGATGTTGCCACACCGGTTGTGATAATGGAATGAAGCTCACAGCCTCCTGAGATCATTCTTTATATTCACTCTTGTGGGGAAATATCTTTTCTTTTTTTTTCTCTCTCTCTCTCCACAACCTTCACATTTAACACACACTGATAAATACACACAGACATTGTAATCACAGTCTCCACCATTTCCTCCGACTCCCATCATTTAAACCACCGTCCCCAAACACTGAGATGTTGGCGCTGCTAATATCCTCCGGTCTCCAGGCGGCATCCAATCTCATTCATCACTACCAGTCCACATAATGTACAACGTACGTATGCAGATTGTATTTCGCTGCCTTCCTCAGGTACGGACGCAACGGTACATTGCAACAACAATTCCTTACATCTCCCGGGTGATTTTCCTCTGCGCAGGAAACCAGGAGTGGCTGATTAATTTGAGGAGACAAAGCTACCCTCTGAATATCAAGTATCATCGCTCAGCAGCCAGGACACCGATGAGACGTAAATGACACGAAGGCTGCAGCCGCGCTTCACCGATACGGCCGCTGCTTCCTGCCGTAGAGAGCGGCGGTTTGTGTGGAACAAAGAACAAAAGGCGCTCTCATATTTACGGTGCGTCCTTTAAGAAAGGGAAAAAAAAATACATTCACGCTGACCTTGCTTCATTAGCCTGCATTTGTTAAGCTAAGACGAGCGGTGTGCTGAAGGGAAGACGTTTACAGTATCGTGTGGAATCTGAGGCAGAAATGTGATATTGAAACAGGACTAATGGAATTGATGTATGGATTAGTATAATGATTTTAAGAGTCTCTATTAAATCGTGTCTATAGTGATGCATTACCTTACAGTGGAATTGTTTTCCCTGATGATGACAATCCTAATGTAGCTCATTTGGTGTGTGTGTGTGTGTGTGTGTGTGTGTCTTTTATGTATACTTTATATTTTCTGTGTACAATCGTCAAATTGTTTTTAACATCTCGAGTTCGATCATTTTCATCTAATGAGATATTTGTTCAGTTTCCTTTTCAACACTTGAATTTGCACCAACCTCGTAGACATGACAAACAGAAATACAAAGGAAGTTAAATGCAATAGATATGAATGCAGATGCAGTCACTTCAACAGTCTGTTGTGTTTTATAATCTAAACTCACCTTTCAATTTTAATTTGACGGATGAATGTGCGCCATGTTGTGCTACGATAAGCAGGTAAGGTGCGTGTTTGAGAGTGATGACACAAACGGCAGCTCGTCATCTTCAGGAAAACGTGCTCTAACTAGAGGAAATATCATCAATCCAATAAATGCAACAAATAAACAATTTACTGAGACAATACAGACAGCCTATGTGTTTGGGTGACATCACAAACTTGCACATTAAAGGTGTCTTAAAGGTGTCTCAGATTTAGGGGGGGCTCTATTTCCATTCTGACTGAAATGGCCTATGTAATATACAATATACATTCGTGACATGATAAATCACCTGAATGTAAACATGGTTGTTTATATTTAGTTTGAGGAGGTCCCCTGTACAGCTACAACACCATGTGTTTACCTTTTGACTTTGAATGATAACTGAAGTCTCCCTTGGCTTCTCCAACAGGCTTTAAAGTGAAGGGCACTCAACTGCAACATGCATCATCATCATTAGATTTGACCGACGCATGTTTACCTTTAACGGCAGTGAAAAACTAGCTTGTGGAACGGCATGTTTCTTACTGGAGGTCACTGGTTGGACTGTGCTCAAGTCTGCACTGCAACAGATGCAATCTACATTCTCCAAAGGCCTTCGCCTGAATGGACATACTCGCCATTCTGATAACAACTAGGACAATCATCATGTGTTCGGTGGCACTTTTCTGTAATGTGTTTGGAAACTGAAGCCACGACACCACACACACACATACACACACACACACAACCGATGAGAGACAAATTACACCGCAGGAACTCCCTGCTGTGACGAGGCAGAGCCAAGCCAGTCGGCTGACATGTTGCCTTGGATGCAGAAACATCTGAGCAGACGATCTGAGCTTGTTATTGGCCTCAAAGCTCATCACCACCCCGATATGCATCAAGAGCATGCTTTGCTTCCCACGTGCCAGTCTCAGTCCTCTGCTGTTGGTTTTGGATGCTGCTCGTTAAACTCGCTTTTACCGCCATTAACGACATTTGGTTCGACTCCCTCAAGCTCCCAATGACGCTCAGTTATTCTAGGAAAACATGCTTTTTCTCCTGCTGCCTAATGATGGGAAACGTTCAACTCAAACTACTACTTCTATCCAACAATAATGATAATAGCAATAATAACTATAGTGCTACTAGAATTAGTATGATTGTTATTGTTGTTACAGACACACAGTCCGAAACACAGATGGCCGATGTCGACAGTGGTCATCCAGTGACAGAGTCCGTATCCATTCACCGGATGGAAGGTGAACTTGAGAGGGAGCTACCGCGTCAAAGTGTCGTAGCTGTGTTTTAAGGCGGAGTGCTGTATCACCCCGAGCTCCTTCACCCGGCTTGTTCTCCGTCAATCTGTGACGGAAGTGAAATGATAGAAAACAACAACAACAACAACAAACGTGTCAAGCCCCGACTATAATTACCATGCAGCTCCTGATGGCCGTCTAATTAGAATTACATCACAACGTTAAATCCGCCTCCGCAGACATTTACATCTCCTTGATTGATCGTATACACGGCCACTCTGTCACCGGCAGCCGTCTCCCAAACACCACAAATCACTGCCGGCGTCCATCATCCCACTTAACACAATTAATTCCCTCTGCCACCACCAGAGGAGAAATAGCAACGGCGCTCACTTTTGGCCCTGGTGGTTTCCTGGACGGGAGGAGGAAGTAGACAAATGTGACGGCGGAGGAGCTTTTCCTTTCAGCGACTCACCGACCCACCGCTTTCTCTTTGAGGTCAATGAGAAGGACCGGCCGAGATAAAGCCAATTATTCTTCCTTTCTCCCCCATTAACGGCGCAAAAACCCACGTCTAGCGCCGGAGCGCGGCTCGATGCGGGGCGAGCCCTTACTGAGTGCGAATCCAGGTGCTAAACAGGCACAGTGGTGCACCCACTCTTCCCCCTGTGACTTTCAATCAGGTATTTTCACTCTGTCATCTCTTCTGATGACAAGTCACAGTTCCTGGCACTGACTCCCACTCCACCTGGAGAGTGATGAAGTAATCTGTCTGATCCGTCCCACCAGCTGAGGAGGGGAACTCCACACTGACCCACAGGAGGGGGCGAGACCACACAACCACACACACACTATGACTCAAAGAGGATTTCAGACTGTTAGGTTTGATGATGATGATGAGGATGATGATGCAGCAGCAGCAGTCAGGATTTATAAATGCTCTAAAACATTTTCTTGGCATGATGGGAAGTAGTTAAGAAAATGGACACATTTTGTGCCGTTTGGATCCAATTAAAGGGGCAGATTCAAGAATTTATCACCACGCTCCATAACATGGAATGAGCTCAGGGCATTTTTTGACATTATTGCCAATTTCTAATAGAATAATGCATAAATCCTGATATAGGAAAATCAGGCATATTTATGGTGTTGACTCCTATGACTTTGTGAGCTTTTCTCTATTTTCATACACAAGAGGCAAAAAGGCGGGAGTGGCTTATAAGGGAGTGGGTTGTCCTTTAACTGGAGGGTGAGAGGTTAAGTCCTCTTCTCACTCCAATCTGCTTATTACATGTCCCTTGTGAGTGATGCGAAATGGAGAGAGCGAAGCACTCTGTGTGGATGGGGAAGGCCAAGCCTGAGCTGTAAAGAAGTTTTAGTGGTCACCAGGAGGAAAAACGTGCCTTAAAACGACAAACCATTTCCTGCAAATAAGGCTAAATTGATTATTGGCTCCAGTGTTTCCCACTTTGCTGCTTATCCACGTCTGCATTTTTCTTAGCGACCTAATTTTCACTCTGCTACACTACAACGTGACGCCACTGTCGCACAGGATTTTCATTTCAACTTAAAATGCACATCGGTCATCAGTCTTATTGACAACTGATCAATGGTATCGGTACAGCCCTGAAAAAAACCAACATTAGTCGTGTTAATCCTAATAGTCAATAATGGCAGCAGTAAATACAAATAGACATGTATTGGCCTATTTGGACGAGTCAGGTTGCCAACGGCTGATTCTATTGTAGTGAAGTGACACTACAAGGTGACACTTGAGCTCAGTTGGCTTTTTACCAGCAGGAGAATCAATTGTTTTCCTGGAGTTTCAACTTCAACAAACACACTGTCCTTCCAACTGCCGGTGTCCAGGTACACGATGAAGGGAGCGGAGCCCGGCAGAGCGATTCAACAGGAAAACATTGAAGTGCGACGTGATTATTCCATATGGGTCGACTCAGTTTCGGCCCCTCGCAGCGATGCGCCCCCTTTAAAAAAGGTGCAGTAAAAAAAAAAGTAGGTTGTCATCAAAGAGAAAAAGTTTCTCTGGCTGCTGGATACAAGGTTCACACAGGGAGAACTGGAAGCGCGGTTTGGGTGGTGTCGCGTCGGTTACACCGGGGAACCTCCGGGATACTGTGCGACACAGATAGAGCGGTGTAGTATTTCGAGCTCTAATGTTTCTGGACAACAACAAACCTCACCCGTTCACAGATGATCGGTGTCAGGCTCAGTGTGGCATCAGCGATATGATTTCACATTTGACCCAACTATGTTTACACACCGAAGAACCAAAGAAATCCCTTCTTTGGGTTTCACAATCCACGTGTCCACCTGAAGGTGTTACGGGGGAAAAGGTGCATCTGTACTGCCGTCTTCTTTGTATTGCATGGATTTTGTGCATGCTTTTATATATGCATATTTATGGCTGCAGCACGGGTGGAATCAATAAAGGGATTTTTATCTCATTGCTTTTTATTTATTTATTTACGGAGAAATATGAATGACTACCTTTAGTCGGGACTTCAAAACAGTATTGAATATTTTCCATGAATACAGAGGGAAACTGAGGTGATAGAGTTAACGAGCCAAATCAGCGCTGACGATCAATACCAGGCTGCAGTTACATCGATTTTACATTAAATGCATTGGTCTCTGCACAGCGACGTTAGCATGGTCTTGGCCTGCAGGTGGCTGGTTTTCAGCGGGAGGGATTTGGATTTGGGGACATGAGGACAGGAGTCCCACATGTTCCCGTTCAGACTGACATGTTCCCACAGCTCCTGCTCACACGCTGCCTCATCCACAGTAAATACTCGGCAGTAACTGTGCAGCTCGGCCTGCGGTTTCTAATTAGACGGGCGCAGAGAGAGACGGAAGAGGTAAGGAGAGTGAGAAATGTCATGCATCCCAATCAGCTGTTCATAATCTGCTGTAGCTGGCTTTGAAAATGTATTGGCACATCGGGATTGACTGTGCACCGTTAGAGCCGTTAAGCAGATTAGAAATTGCGCTTAATAGAAAAAAGAGCGTCTGTCTGAATAAACCGCAGGTCTGAATGCCAGACCTCACTATCGTCAATAGATGTTCCAGATAATCGACAAATCATCGCCATCGTCACACGTTCCACAACTTCCTGCTGCATCCTCCTTGTTTAGTTCTGCGTCCTTTGTTCTCGATCGTTTATAATAGGAGTCTCTCTAATCTACCCGTGATAACACTGCTCGTTAGGGGAACGCAGAAATTGGTACAATAAAAGACAAAACACATGGCTTTAAAGCTGCACAGTATGAGATTTAAATACAATTATTTCCATTGCTATGGGAACATGTGACGACTTAATAATTAGTGTTTTGAGTGTATGAACACTTAGATGTACATTGTTGTTTTTAGGACCCTGAAATGAGCTCTTTATACTAAAGCTGGGAGCAAGTCTCCGTGTTATTTTACACCACCATGTTTTTATAGTCGCCAGGAAAAGACAAACTCAACACCCCTTGGTATTAATGATAAGTGAAGACTACTACAGGTTCTCCTACATGCTTGTGAGGGAAGAATGAAGAGACAGGTACTCGACGTGAAACCCCCCATAGGGTTACTAATGAAAAGTACACAAAATACTGCTATTAAGTTTGCACTGTTGGTAGAACATAGATTAGATGCACAAACCAAGCAATATATTTAAAAAGGCCATTTTGTACACGATGAGCACGTACATTTACTGGACTCGGAAAATCATTTCTACAATATTTACTTTCTGGCAATAAAGATTTAATATATATCTGTTAATCACACTTTCATTTATTAACACCAATGATCATGTATGTAAAACTGCAAATATAAAGAAAAAACTGTCATTAACTTGAGTGTCGATTATTCGCAGTAAACAAAGTAGGACTGTGATTCAAAATGGCAGACAGACTCGGCAGTGAAATAGCAGTTTAAAATGAATGGACAGAAAAACGTGCATCTCCTTGTAAACAGGGGGGGGGGGCGGGGGGCACAGCCAGGATATAAAAAGGAATGATGTGAAATCACCTGTCAAAACGCAGAGCTACGAATTAATCATGAGGTTTAGCTAATGCAAAGGTTATCTGTCATTCCACAGAGCAAAATAAAACACTGTCAATACTCTTTTTGATTGACTGTAAAAAGACACAAACATTCTCATGAGTTAGTGGTGATAATTTATTTGATTCTGCGAAAAAAAAAAAAAAAAATACCCGAGGGGGAGAGATTTTTTTTGATTGCGCTACAGAGCGACTGTAAATCAAGGCAGAAATCTGCCTGACGACAGTGAAGTATGTGCTTGTTTACCGTTGGTGGAAGGCGGCGTGGTGACGTCTGACAGTGTGAAGTTGGCCATTTATCATTGCAGAGACAGTGAGGATGAAAAGTCCAAGGCTCTGTCCGTCTCTGAGACTTAATGCTGCCATGTCAATAACTTCCTCCTGCTTGAGAAGATGGGAAATCTGACGAGTTGTCTTATTTATTTATTTATTTTTTTTAACCTATTTCTCCACAGTGTCAATGTCCGGGGATGAAAAGGAGGAGGCAGCAGCCTGGATCAAGGTAAATATCGCTATCACAGCTTTTTATACAGCGCACCCCACCACCCCACCCTACCCCACTCGCCCCACTACCACCCCCACCCCCCTCACTCTCACTCTCTCCAAAGAGCACAACATAAATCACATGGCAACCATAATGGGAAGTGGGGCTGCAGTGTGCCAAATGAAGCAATAAAACAGATCCAACCCCTCAAAGCATTAGTCACACAGTGTCCATATGTCCGCTGTTTTATTGAAGCAGACGACGCAAGATACATTCAAACAAGCACCTGTGAGCTACAGCCAGTGTCTTCAACGAAGGTCACTAGCGGGGGGAAAATGCGAGCTAATCTGGAAATTGGCACTGTAGATAATGTCCAACTGTCAAGCGGCGGGGGGGGGGGATTTCTTTCAAGAGCACAACTCTTACATCAAACGTATAATGGAGACGCACAAGGACTGACACATCACATCTCTGCATCAGTCACGTTGATGTGGGGGAAGCGCAGGATCACATCCCTGTGACAAATCCCGGGAAGGAGGGGGGGCCGGAGTCGACACTCCACAAGACGAGCCGAGGGGCGATAAGGATGACGGGGAGGACGTCATGCAGAATCAAACGGTGAGGGCATTTCTGCGAGTGGCAAATTTGTCGGGCACTTTGGTCCAGTGACTGGTGCCGATGTCAACAGTGACACCAAAAAGCAAAGTTGTATCAAAAGACGATATCATTTCGAAGGTTCTGCGCGAAAGATTTTGTGACATCTAGAGGTGAAGTTGCACGTTGCAGGTGGATTCCCCCCCCTCACTCTTTTCCTTCTAAAGAAAGTGACGTTAGCCTCCAGCTAAATAAATGAATAAAAATGATTTTATTTTTTTTTAATCCAAAATAAAATTCACACGTTGTTTTGTCACTCCATTCTAAGCCATCATAAAACATGGTGGTGCGGCTTTGTGGCCTCCATATAAAGGATCTGTTCCCCAAGTAAATATAAAAGGAATTTTCTTGAATAACAACACTGTTTTGTATTCAGGTGATCAAAACATCCCGAGTAGGATTTAAAATGAAAATGAAAATAAATCTCCTCTCCTAACATTATTTGTAGTTTGTGTGGCAGTAAACATGAGATACTGACACAATAAATCTACAGAGGGGAAGGAATAGGAGACAAGAAATATATATTGAGGAAATGAAAGAAGGCATGTGATGGAGGTCACAGGACAAGCTGTCACCGGCTGACAGGTTTGAAAGACAACTTGAAGGCCAATCAGTCAAATTAAGGGAAGGGCTTCAACCCTGAGCATGTTTACAAACATGTTAATGAGCAAAGAGTAAATGAGAAAAGAGAAGAAAATAAAAACACAAAAAAAAAAAAGAATGTATTACTGATTATGACTCATATTCTAGTCGTATTTTTCTCTCAAGATCCAGAGTGGCTTGAAAAACTCATTCCTGATTGAGTTTCTAATCATCACAAATAAGCAGGGAACATATTTTCCATTTGGAGAAGACAGCACGGGAGTGTATCTTTAAATATAGATGTTATTAGACAGTGAAATATTGAACTTAACAGCTTTTCTAAAAGTGGGAAATTTGCATTTCTAATCTTAAGAGGGGAGATACTCTGGTGAGACGTCTGCCGGCGGCAAAACAACAGTTGGAAGAGAGGATGAATACTTCCTGCCTGGATAGAGCTGCTTTGAATAACACAGGTCTGATCAGAGCAGCCTGATTAAAAAGTGCTTGCCTGTGCAAAAACACCGAATAATGAAGGTCATTTTCATCTTTTCTAAAACAACAACTGTTTCAAAAATGGGTTTTAAGACAGTTTGGTGATGGAAATCGAATTGGTATTCAGATATTAACTCCCGAAAAGAACCTATGGGGACGATTCCGCTGAAATCATATGAAGATAAATGAAGGTAAATGTGACCATTTCGTTTTGTTTTATTCATCCCAAAACTTTAGATAAAATTAAACCACTATATTCGTAATTGTTTATACTGTAACGTGGTTCAAACCCCAAACTGAGGAGAATCATTTAAAGCGTTTATATTTTCTCTTATGTACTTGGAATGAACACATTACGATACAAACCAACTGAACTGTTTGCTGCATATTTTAAAGTAAATATTGTAATAACATTTCCCACACATTCAGAAATGTTCTTTTAACACTGCTGGTCAGCATGAAAATATAAGTTATCTATGCAGAAGCTGCTCTTGCACAGACAGCAATTACACTGCTGCTTGTAAGCCATTCAATCAAAGGTTAACTATTTTAAAAGACAAACGTTATTAATGAGTTCTTGCCATTCAGAATTCTTTGTTCTGGGCTCGAAGACATAACTGTGTTTCACACTATAATTTAGGGAAAGTAATGAGAGAAGGTTATAAATCGAAGTAGGGCATTCCATTATTTTAAATATGCTAATTCTTGTGGGATGAAACGCAGGACAATGACTTTGAGATGAGGAAAAGGGAAACAAAGGCAAGGGAGCTTGTTTTAATGGTGCACACAAACACACCTGAAATTCATGGGAGAGTTACAGAACGCATGGCTTCTATTGATGTGGGGGAGTCACCTGGGACACTAAGACTATTTTTATTTTGATGAATGTGAAAGAGAAAACAAGTCCTTTTCTTTCTGCCTCCGAGGCATCGTCACGAAAAGAGCTGCCTCTCTGCTGAATGAATCTTTTCAGACACTGTCCGCTCCATCATGCGGCTGCTGAGGTGCAAATAACAGCGTCAGTGCTGATAATACTACGGCAATTCTACATATATCGCATGCACATGGTACCATGACTGGGTGTAGTGTCAGAGACAGGCCCCTGCTGTTTCCTACGAAAGCTGCTGACTGACGCATGAAGCATAAAATATGACTTGAGCACTTCCTCGTTGTTCGACCCAGACAGCAGACGACATGCTCATTCAATATAATGTATAAAAATGCTACGACAAAACATAGGAAAACCAAATGATGAAAAGTATGTTAATAACGAATACTGATGAAACAATGCATGCGTTACTCCACCGATGTCTTTTTCTAAGGTGCAATACTGACATTTGGCCACTAGG
Source organism: Chascanopsetta lugubris (assembly GCA_016785325.1). Lineage (NCBI taxonomy): Eukaryota > Metazoa > Chordata > Actinopteri > Pleuronectiformes > Bothidae > Chascanopsetta > Chascanopsetta lugubris. The sequence continues at coordinate 65,672 of JAFBJT010108051.1, read as the reverse complement.
TCTTTTCTGCCTGTAAGCCTCAAAGCTCTGTACCAATATACACATAGTATGCTTTTAATATGAACCTGAACTTCAACATGAGGAATAAATACTTTTTCAATTTCACATTCTTTCCAATGTTTTCCAACATCAGATGCAAACACTTCAAATCTGTCATGGTCAGATTCACTTGATTATTTTTTTTAGATGTGAGTGAAGATGCACATGACCGTGCTGAGGAGACTTCTATTTCCTGGGGCGATTTGATTGAAAATAAATCCACCGTATTCATGGCAATCAGAGAGCCAGATGTGAACTGCGTGGATTTAAAGAGCTGATGAAACAACAAAGAGACAGACTGCATCGTGTCAGATAACGGGAAAGCAGCGGATAAACAAACCCACACCGCAGGACAGGAATGCGGCGGTGAGATTATGTCTGTATCCTGTTTTTGTTGTGGACGTGGACGGGGGGGCGGGGGGGCGGGGGGAATCTGACATCTGATCACCTGAGGCTGAAAGAGTGGCAGCATTTACCCGCCACAAAGCCAAGGTGTGTTGTCTCATTTCAGATTGACAAAAGATGCGATTTCTCCCGTCCATCTCCTGCACGTTGCTTTACACCGCACAGATAGTGGAAACCCCGCTGGCTGGATGGCGCCAGATACCACATAACACGTCTGCCCTGCTCTTCCCGCCCCGTCTCCCTTCGTCTCCTGTCCCACTCTGCACCTGCCGTCGTCAAGATCAAAAACACCTGCTTGATGTGAGCACTTGTTACATTAATGCAAACAGCATCCTTCCATTGATCTCACTTCTTAAGAGCTACGGTATTTCAAGGTGAGTATTTTATTATTTTTTTTTTTTTTATAAAGACGAGAGCACAGTGAGAAGCTAATGTCCGAGGGAAATGGCTGCTATGCTACAGTTACACGTCCCACATTGTACTAGAAATGATATTGACATTCAAATGAGTGAGGAAGAACACATTTGAAAGCCAATTTGATGTGTAACTGGCAAGAATGTAAAAATGAAATATATATTTTTTTGTGTAAGGACTTTTAAACATGATGCAGTACAATCTGACGTGACTAAACAACACCCCTTTTCGAAAAGGGCGTCACTCAAATCAAAGTTTCCTCCTGAATATTCAGGCTCATGAATACACTCCTCATTTTACCGCAGGAGGACAGTTGATGCATAACAATGAGATCTGCTAATGAACTAAACCATAAAGCTAAAATACATACATATCACACAGGAGTCTCAATGTCATTCGCTTCTTACGGCATTTCCATTTCCCCTGGATCCTTCAATACTTCGCTCCTGCTTGGATTTGTTCACAGTCAATAATAATGACTGAAGATCACACTTTGTTTGAAATAAGCCATTAACAAATTGAAATCATTTGCGGACACTTTATGAATCTTAATCTTAGCATATCATTTACTCTGGGTGAAATTAAACAGTGTCGGATGGAACCACTTGCTGCACTGAAGTCATGTGATGTATGGCGCACGCGCCTCCATCAGTGACAAGTGATGGAACTGTGTCAAATCAATTATTGCAAATCTGAAACAAAATCAAAATAAATGGAGCTAAACGGCTGCCAGTTGAATATGCCATCGATACGCCAGTTCACTTCTGTACATTGTTTACAAAAACACGATTGTTCCCCGAGTGTAATTTGCCTCCTCATTACACGCCAACAACAAACAGCATTTTCGTGATTACACACGAGGTCTCGAGCTAAGAAAATGACATTTAAATCCTTTTCCACGAGCTTAGTAAACAATGGAAATGAGATAATTGATCATGTGCTGGGGGGGGGGGGATCTCTGTGAGCGGCAGAAGGTCACCGCCTGCCAGCAGAGCTGATAGGGGAAATGGCATTGATGCTCCCGAGCTGCCATTTTTCTTCCTTGACAAAGACTCCATCTGCCACCAGGCCATTTGCAGCCTCCAAGTCAGAATGTCAATGATTTCCAACCGTTCTCCCACTCGGCGTTCACCTTGGCGTCACCTCTACACTGGTGCGAGCGCCGACGCCACGGATCCGCACTGCCAACAGAAGCCAGCTACGGTGGCATTTAGCCCGTTGCAAGCTTGATACGCTCAAATGTTTTTGAGGTATATGTGCGAGTTTGTGATTCCGAAGAGAAAACGGATTCATGAGATTAGCAGAGAGAGAGAGAGAGAGAGAGAGAGAGAGAGAGAGAGAGAGAAAATCAATGCACAGTGCAGCTGTGTGCTGATAGAGACAGGAAGACACTTCAAATCCCTGTTGTCCAATAAAGACTCCATGCCAACAGTAAAGAAGGAACAGCAGGCAGCTGCGGCTGCTGCCCAAGAAGATTCAATTTTCCTTGATGCCATCTGCACACCTCTGAGACGCCCTTGGGGGAGGGGAGGGGGGGGGGGGGGGGGGGGGGGGGGGGGTCTTCGGTCTTGCGGCTCCCCCAGGAGAGCCTGCCCAGTTCCATCCCAGATCTCAGGAAGGCCTGGACCTGTCACCTCAGAGGTGAGTCTCACATAGACACTACACAACCTCTTTACTAGTGGCTTCCTTAGAAAGGTGCAGTGTGTAAGGTTTTGGTCATTTTTTTTTAATCACCTACAAAAATATTACAACACAATTACATACCAACATATGTATAATTCTCTGTAAGTGTAATGTAATTCTCCATTACCCTTAAATTAGCCAATCGATGTATATTTACATGAGCGGGACCCCCTCCACGGGCGCCGCCATGTTTTTACAGTAGCCCAGAGAGGACACATTAAAGGGTGAGGGTGAGGTGATGGGATACAATAGGCAACCTCACCTCTGGAGGTCACCGAATCCAACACACGGCACCTTTAATGTGGAGCAGACGGAGGTTGATCCATTCATTACGAACCCATATTCCTCAGCGCGTTTTCATCACACACTCGTTCTCTTTTCAGACTGACAGGAAGCGCGCGAGCCGAACAGTCCATCCGCCGATGCGTGAGATAAACGCTGCGCGCGTCCGTGCTTCAACGCCACGTGCATCGCTATAGATGAGCGCGATGGAGACTTGAGAGGCTCCTTCAGTGCGGTTGGGCGGGTTTTAAGTTTTAAAGAGTCGCGATCAGCGCGCCATCGCACTGAAGGTCGGTCCTGATGCCTGCGGCCCGTGCGTCTACAGTGAAGCACCACCACCGGGGCAGCCTGATGTAACCAGCTGTTGGGCGTTGCCACACAAACACATTGTGCTCGCGACAGCTATTCTTAGAAGCTAAGTACGTCTGTATATTCATTAAAGTTGTGGGAGCAGTCAGCGGCAGCGAACCGTCCACACGACCGAGTTGCATCATTCACACGGGTCTTTGATTTACCATTGACAGAGCTCTTTCATCACTACACTTTTTTTTCCCCCCACTTTACCCTCTGGGGCAGGAAAAGAGTGAAAAGAGGAATGAGCTTTGATATTTACTACGATTTCATAAAAGAATACCGCAGCTATCGTTTGGCTCTTCTGGCAAAAATCACGAAACATGGCGTGGCTCTGTGAAGTTTTACGTAATAACGGGCGGGCGTCAATATTTAAAAGGGAAGCGGAAACAATGTCATTGCACGGCTCAGCCACGCATCAAGAAAACACAGTGCAAAATAATGATCCATATCAAATGTGTCACCACAACACGGGGCTTTCATCCTCCCTTGTTTAGGACCTGAAGTTCGATCACGTCACAGCAAAACTGGATTCAAATTCACAATCGTTACTTATCTACAATCTCATGACACTCCGGGCATTTCACCTACTTTCTCTTCCCCTGATGATTGTTGACAAAACGGCGGCATCGTAACATTCAAAAGGTACATTAGGGAAACGAGGAAGTGGCTCGTACCAATGAGTATTTCACGGTCAGCCTGTGAAGTGCCTCGGGTCGCGCTTTCCCAGGAAATGACATCATTGTGTGGCGCGTGTGATGCACATGCTCTCGTTCACGGGTGCGGTCCCAAGTGCGAGCGGTGTCTTTGCCAGCTAGCGCCGATAAAGCAACATCGGTCACGCGTGGAATCCCCAGCGCCGAGCCGACACATCCGCCCACAGCTCTTCAGCAGGCTGAGGCCCGGCCCCCTCGCGCCCTCAACCCCCCCACCCCCCCCGAGCATGCTAAATGCACAGGTGTCCCCATAACAACCATTTGAATGCTCCATGGAGTGGAACATACATTCCGGAAAAAATGCAAATAACAGATATCTTCTCTTTGCTTCATGTGAGTTGGCATTGCGTCCCGTTAAACGCATACTATGCCGGATTTGCCGACACACAAAGTTTCCCCCATCCTCCCCTCGCCCAACGGCAGCAGCGGGACTTGGCGTGCGCGCCATGGACACGGCGAGCTACACAACTCAGAAGATTATATTTGTTATTGTGCATTGTCGAGCTATTCGGGCCGACGCCAGCACCAAAACACAGCCCCTCATACTTCTAGTGACTCATCAAAGACAACCGAGAGGGATTTCTAATTCTTTCGAGAGAATGCGGACAGCCACACATTTGCCCGAGCACAGATGTGGGCGGCGCATCCGTAGCGCGTCCGCCATTTCACAAGCAAACAGCACTGGCTGCCCAGGACTTCACTCGCTGTACTAAAAACCCACCGTGGCCCCTGTAGATAAACTGAAGGTTACTGGTAACGGCCGGTGATAAATCTTTGAAAGCTTCTGCGACACCCCTCACACTAAAGGGAGGCGGCCCGGCTTTACAGATGACGGGGTTTGCGCGACCACGTAGTTTTTTTTGGGGGGGGGGGGGGGGGGGGGGGGGGGTTGCCATCGCCGCCTCACCTGGGTCGGTCCACACGGCACCGCACACGACCCTGTCCCCTCCCAGGGTCGCTCACATAACGAGCGGGAGACTCAAGAGGTGGCCGTGTAAATGTCATGAATTTCACGGCATAATATTCAGCATTCTTTGCTTCGTAAAAATTAAGTGGGAACCCTTTCACTTTCAGGACACTGTTAAAAAGTTGGGAGGGCGGAGGAGAGGTCCGACAGCAGTCAGAGGGAGGGAGGACACAGGAGAGAAAACGTTGGCCAGCGGGAGGTGAACGCGGGAAGGAAGCTCTTTAACGTACATTAACCTGCGTTTACTACAGATATAAACAAGATTCATATGTGGCCCGTCTGGTAACATAATAGTTATGGGGGTGAGAGTGCAGGGGCATAAAGAAACACTTGAGCTCTGAAGTCTTGGGAAAGTGGCAGCGGATGAATATGTATGAGGGGATTTGCATGAGGAGGTGACCTTTAAGTGTGACTGAGGTGTTAACGGGCTGGAGGCCTCCGACATGACATTTTCCCTCCCAGTGGCCAAAATAACAGATATTTGACAGCGCGCGCGAGCGAGAGACTGAGAGAGAGAGAGAGAGAGAGAGAGAGAGAAACACGTTGCAGTAGCGCTGTTTGAACAGTAGGGGGCGCTAACTAGTGAGAATAGTAGTCCGTATGGTTTATAAAGTCCATTCCAAATACGACGGGTCTTTTGTTTACAACTGTCGTCCCGGCAACTGGCTTCGACTTTTTAGCGCCCACTGCCTAAGCAAGGATGCGCTGTAACAGCGCTGTCCAGCCAGAAGGGGGAGCAATGCAGAGTTTCATTCAGCAGATATGAAACTGCTACAATACAGACTCACCCTTCCCAGTCACTTACACCTGTCTGCCGAAGAACGCCGAGGACAACGGAGACACGAGCTGACAAAATAAATGAATAAATACGTTTGAGAAAGTTCCAGCGGAACACAACGATCCGGCCGAGCGCCGAGCCACCGACTCCCTGAAAACGCCGATTCATCACAAACTGTGGGGGAATCAAACCCGGACAAAACCAGGCAATAACAGCGTGCGATTGTCCTCTGAAGGTCCAGGAGACTCTGGTCCTAAAAATGCGGCAGATTTCGCCAAACGCGTCTCTTTCAGGAGGCGGAGCCAAAACATTCAGTCACTGTGAGAAAAGGCAGGATTCAAAACAGCCTGGTTTGATGAAATAGTCTTTTTACAGCTCTCTATATTTTTCCTCCCCGACGGCAGCTTTGAATGTTTTGTGCATTCATATAGATGTTCAGTGTCTGAACAGCGGGTTGGATCATTTTCTCCGACTTGCAGCACAAATCATTGAAAGTTAAAGGTACAGTGTGTAGTGTTTATGGTCCTCTCACCTCACCCTTCCCTTTCAAACAGTGATAATAATAACAATAATAACACGACGACTACTGGTAATAATAATGGTAGTAAAATGATGATGATGATGATGATGATGATGGCACAAATAAAAATAATAACAATGACAAGAATGGTAATCATCATCATCATTGTGTATATGCCTTTTTCCCTGTATTAATAATAATAACAATAACAACACCAATAATAATAATAATAACAACAATAATAACGATTGATAATATCAATAATACTAACAACAATAATGATGGGAATCTATATGCCGGATTCCCTATCGACATAATTGAACCTCATTCTAACACACTGGACCTGCCCACGAGCACAAAGAGGATAAACTAAAAATACCGACACATCTCCACAGCAGCAGCAGCAGCAGCAGCAGCAGCAGCAGCAGCAGCAGCAGCAGCAGCAGCAGCAGCAGCAGCAGCAGCAGCAGCATCCGCTCAGCTTTTATCGTCTCTGCCGCTTTATTCTTATTTTCTAACAATCCTGCAGCGTCTCTCCGGGAGCCGAGCCTCAACAATCAGCCATGGGAAATATTTCAGCGTTCCTCCCGCCCACATTCTCCTCTCACTCATGGGATTTTCCTCTGCCGTGATTTGGGCAATTATTATCCACGTTTTAATTGGAGCCGCCGCCGCCGCCGCCGCCGCCGCCATGTAACAAAAAGCTGTTTGTGTCAAATTCTGCATTTCAATAAAAGGTGTGTTGTTACAAGAGAATCACTCTTTAACATACTGCCACAAAAACACAAACAATTATAGCCAGGCTTTTCTCTTTGTCCTCTGCGCGAGTCGTAAACAATAGGAGGAGACGTCACGTTTACGAGAGCACTTGGTTTTGAAGGGGGAGCGCGTTCATTAATGGAGGAGTGAATTTTAATTCATGGGCGAGATACAGACAGACTGTTTGTACAAAGACCCTCAAGGAATTGAACCCACAACCTCATGCATTGAGGGCGCAAGATCTTAACATTTGACGTCGTAACATGAGAAAGGGAACGTAACTCCAATGTTTACCATTTTCTTCTAAATTAATAAATTGTATTTATCTTTAACCAATACATTTTGTGTTATTATCTTATGATTTATACTATTGATTAAATAAGTATAGCCATAAGCAACTTCATATGCAAATCAATTCAGTCATTTCTGACCCTAGAATGAACTTTATATTTATCAAGGGAGGGTCCTCTATGTGGAGGCGGCCATGTTGAGCCATCCGTTTATACAGTAGCCCATAAGGGACAAACTAAACACCGTTTGAGTTTTAAGGATAAGTTCAGTTCCTTCCAGCAGCTTGGGAGGTCGGAGACATGCGACCTCACCACTAGGTGTCACTCAATTCTACACAGCATGAAAACCATACAGGCCCTCAGACACAAAACACGGTCTCGTCATGATGTGGTGAGCCATCAGGTGTCAGTGGCCACGCCCACTGATGACATCACCCAGGTGGGACAGGCTCCACCTCCTGCATGACCACACAAGCTCCAGCTTTTAAAAGAAGATATAAATCAGAGAGTCGTTAAACTGTTTTCTCCACTGGAGCCGAGGAATGATATTCAGTACGGTGTGTGTGCGTATGTGTGTGTGTGTGTGTGTGTGTGTGTGTGTGTGTGTGTGTGTGAGTGTGTGTGTGCTTACTCAATAACATACATTTGTAATACTGGCTTTTGCAAACATTTTTTCTTTTTTGAAATTAGCTTATGTAAAAAGAAGACCTGAATTTTTCCTCTTAAGTGTCAAAAGTGAAGGAATTTCCCCTCAGGTGAGAAATCAACATTCAAGAGAGGCCCCTCCCACACACACACACACACACACACACACACACACACACACACTTGGAGAACTTGACGACACCAAATCTAATCAGATGATCTGCGAGTTTAAAAGATCGTTAGTGACTTTTTTTGAAAGATAATCTCTAAAGGTTTAATTGAGGTGCCTGAACTTTTACCTTTGATGTGAAGATCCAAAACAAAAGGGACATTGTTTCCCTTCGGTGAAATTAGGGTTTAAATTCAAATACGTTCCCCTTCACTTCGGTGTGAGCCTGAAGACTCTGACAGAGGAGACTCTAAAATCCGGTTGTCTCTTCCCGTGAGCAGCTCTTTCGTTGCTGCACTTTAAACGTACTCAGCTCTGCGCCAACACACGATGACATCAGCGTTGTTTACAACGGGTCCGTTGACAAACTGCATTAAATCCAAGGTGAGTGAATAAATAAATAAATAAAATAAATAAATAAATAAATAAATAAATATCAACTGCCTCTTAATTCTAGTGTTTTAGGGCCTCGGAGAAGATGCAGCTCATCGCCGGGAACCGAGCCCCGGACATTTAGAACATAAAATATATTGGAACGCGGCCCACACACTCCCACCAGGTGGAGCTGCCGCTCCACTGAGGACGGCGTGAAGAGTTGCGCGTGGACGCTGTTACACAGCGTATTAGTACGTTAACCGAGAGAGAGAGAGAGAGAGAGAGAGAGAGAGAGAGAGAGAGAGAGAGAGAGAGAGAGAGAGAGAGAGAGA
>JAFBJT010108051.1:28217-47086 GCA_016785325.1 Chascanopsetta lugubris | reverse complement strand
AATGAGCCTTTCCCCCCCTACTTTTCTGCCCACGTTGCTTCCCCTGCAGCAGATGCAGTAAGTGCTGCAGGGGGGGGGGGGGGCAGCACTGCAGCTCTGTGAGTGATGGCAGAGGGGTGGTGGTGGCTGTGTGTGTGTGTGAGTGAGTGTGTGTGAAATATCCAATAGATACTTTAAATGAATAACTCTACCTCTAAAATGTGACCCAACATTTCCTCAATGATGCTTTGATATAATTATACTTTTACTAACCTTTGGGTTTCGGGGTCTTTTGGCAAGATTACGTACAAATAAATGTTTTTTGCAAATTTGACCTATTTCCATTTGATTCGATTTATCGGTACAATAACACCACTCTTACATACATGCATACTTAAGCAGAAGCTGAAACTTCTGTAGCTAGATACTGTAGCTTAGCATAAAACCTACCCGCATGGCTAATGCTCATAAGCTATGCTATTATTTATTGAGTTGAATCTGTATGAGAAAATTAAAGTTTAAATGACGCAAAACGATCCTAAAGGTGCAGTGTGTACGATTTCTGTCACTTCTATTGTCGGGGAAAAAAATGCAACAAAACCAGGACACAATGACAGTTTTTCCATTATCTTTAAATGAGCCCTTGAATGTTTTTGTTTGTGTGTTTTTTTTAAATTTTTTTTTTACATGAGGAGCAGGTTCTCTCTATAGGGGCCGCCACGTGTTTACAGTAGCCCACATCTTCTGAATGTTTTATTAATGACAACTGAAAGCTACCATGGGTTCTGCCGCATGCTTGGAAGGGGGGAGGCCGGAGCCATGAAATCCTTTTTATTTACACTGAGCTGAGTCGCATCACACCACTCCAGGACCTCTCATGGTCTGGAAACGTTGCCTTTGGCTCTAAAGATCAGACCTTGTATGGCGTCCCCGGGGGAATGTTGACAAATTGTTGGGATTGCTAAAGGCGTTGTCATTTTTCTATCCACTGGATATTGCCTTTGTAATTGTCTGTCATTTCCAGTTGACCATTTTAATATTCTTCATCTGGAAGAGGGAGGTAGATTTTGATGCATTACTGTGTGTGTGTGTGTGTGTGTGTGTGTATCCATGTGGGACTGCAGCAGGATTTATTACATGAGCTGGTGTTGTTGTCTCACTACAGCCTCCTACAGTTACATTCTCTGAGTGAGATTAAGCCGTGGGCCTGTTGTAGGGAAATCTGTGGAAGTAGGGCTGTGTTCATCTGCAGCTATTTAAAGCTCTGCCACAGTTCCTCTGGGCCCTCCCTTCTGGTTTATCTTGGTCAAACGTTTTGAAGCTGTGCTGCAGCGTCTCTGCGCTGGGGTTTCCACTGGAATATCAACAGCGTGGGGCAACGAGAGCAAGTGGAAATTCAAGCAACTGGTCTCTTAAAGGGCACCGAGAGGTGATGGGGATAGCAATGGCAACCGTGTAAAAGACAAAGTGCGGACTGTGAAATGTTTGGTGATGTACCTCGCTGTGATGCAGCTGTGATTTGAATGACGAAAAGATTGCTTTCACCGCGGTTTATAGGCATTATTTCGCCCTCAGGTTGTCAAACACATCAGCGATAGAGGGGGGGGGGGAGCTATTACTTTTATGGGGTGGAATAATACTTGGAGAGTTTCTGAATCACACGGTGGTGTCAGGTAAACACTGACAGCATTCTGTGAAATTCCAAATCTTTTCCGTACGTGGAGAGAGAGAGAGAGAGAGAGAGAGAGAGAGAGAGAGAGACGATAAGTCGGCACGAATTAAACTGCTGAACCATTTCATGTGCTGGAAAGTATCTGGGAGATTTGTGGATTTATTTTATTTTTTAAATATGCAAATCCTCATTATTAAATTCCATTCAGGTCATCCTTGATTGCCTGCTGCACACGAGAGGATTAAAAAAAAAAAACTCAGCTGATTTGACTTATATTTGATCAAATGTGACTGTGGCTTTAAAACAAACATGGATGTGGACTGCGAACAGAGGAGAGGGTCACACCAGTCGGCAGCCATACTGACATCCTGCTCTTTCCCCAAAATCACTGTATACATGAGCCGCCTATGAGACACTGTTTGTATTCATCTATTATACTATGAGATTCTTCGGCTGCATAATCTCTTCAGCTCAATGCCAGATGATCAGCTCAATTATACTCTGGTCTGCGGCAGGCATTTACGTGTAGGTTGTTAGTTCGATCCCCAGCTCCTCTATTGCATCCTTAAAGGGCTCCTTTTATATATCTATCCCTGCTATCCCTGTCCCGCTGTGGGTTTTATGGATGCTCTGTGTCCAAAGAGGAGAAATGATCTACGTTCAGAAGCAAAAAGGGGGGCGGGGGGGGGGGACACTCTTTATCACAGTGAGCACTTTTCCAGAGGCTGCTGAGACCTGTCTTGGATTGTAATTCTACTTCGGTCAGAGGCCGGCTGCTTCAGCGGATGGGGACACCTGCAACATCACCTGGGAGCGGTTGACAAATCACAAGATATTAGGCCCAGCCAGGTCAATCAAAGGGGGCTTTTCTGTGAGGGAGGGACGGGAGCTCTACAGAGTGCTTTTTAAGGGGGTAGGGGGTGAAAACAGGGAAGTGGAGGAAAGGGGGGGGGCGGCATGAGGACAACACAGTGTTTTTTTTCTGTCAACCTCTTCTTTCAGTGACACTTATTAAAATGCCAATGAATCTGTGTGGATGTGTGTGAGTACTGTATATACAGCATATGTGAACAGGTGAACGTAACTTGAATTGCAAAGCTCTCAGAGTGGCCACGAATACGAGAACACAGCCGCCCGTTCGCTCTACATCGGTTGTCTGGCTTTGGGACCCGACATCACCCTTTAATGACGGGCCGCGACCCAAATCAAGAAAAAATGTCTTCTTCTTCTATCTGTGAAATGGCAGGTGTTTATCGGCATTACAGGGCTTCGTTGCCAAGTACTTCAGGAGTGTGAATAGACGGCACTCTGATACAATTTTTAAAAAATCCTTCAAAGTAAAAGCACAGGATCTTCTTTGGACTTTTGTTCCTTTTCAGAATATAAAAGCACAGGATCACAGGAGACGTTCCTCGCCACCCCCAGTCACCAGTCACCTTCGAGCCCACTTTCAGATCGCGACCCACCAGTTGAGAATCCCTGCTCGACATCGCATTGCATTTATTTCACGTGTCACTTGCAAACTATCAGGCGTCTGGACTCACTGGCTTCTTGAGGAAGAAGAGGGACAGCGCTCCGACAAGAGGCATGTCGCCCAGCAACGGCTCCATCACCACCCTCAACACGCCGTGGATCTATGGAAACGGGAGAAACACTTTTAACACACGCATGCACACATACACGTATTCACTGTGGCTGAGCTTAAAGGGAACTGACACCATTCCGGCCCTTGACATTCCTCCGCGGTGGAGCTGCAGCACATGACAGGTTGGAAACTGGATCTGGGCCTGTCTTCACACCTGCCACATGTCATCCTCCATCTTCTCCATAACATATTATGACAATTACCAGGATTATAGTGCTGGAAGGGCTGGAGGTGTCATGCGGGCCCCACACAGCTGCTCTAATCTCCAGCAGGGAACAAAAGGATGCTTGAATTTGAAAGACCGTCATTAGGAAACAAGGAAACTGATCTCTCAATGTATTATCCGCTGAAGGAAATCATTCTCGCAATGACCTCGACTTAGCTTGACCCGCTCAGGGCTCTGAATGATAGTTTCATCATTACATATCAGCCAGGTATAAGACCTCGTGCACAAATCGGACATTTTTTACTTTCCTCTTTATGGAGCGGTGCCACATTTTACAGCCCGGCGACACCTCAAAGTTATGCCCACCTCTACCTTGAGGAAGAGCCGGTGTGGTGAGTATTTACCGCTGTATTGACAAAACTGTCTTAAGTCGGGGTTTATCTATACAAACGGCTGACTGGATACTGAAACAGATGGATCCTAATCAATGAGGTCGTTTGGGGGGAAAAAAGAAAAAAGAAGAATGACTGCGCTTGGAGGTCAATCACAGCGGCTTTATTAGGGTTATTATGCACCGACGCGTGGATAAGGAAGGGGCCTCACAAAAGCGGGCTGGTAGTAAACGCGCTGTGAGAATGCAATGGCAGCCACAAAGCCATTAGAGAAGCATTATCTGCTCAGTGTAAGCTGCTGCGGAAGCGATGGAGACCGATGTGTTTGATAATGAGCTGCAGACACACGTATGTAGGTCTGTTTGGAACAAGGGCAGCCTGCTACACATGTCTCCCTGGGACACACCAAACAGCACAATCAGCCTCCGCCGAGACACACTGATTGTTCTTTGTACGTTGTTTCATTGTGGGAACACACACACACACACACACACACGCACACACAAAAGAACCAGTTCTAATAGGAGCTGATTTATCCGCAGAGCTCTGCTGTAAAGATTAAAGCGGTTATGTTGAGGGAGGGAATCAAGGAAGTACAGAACTTTTAATTCAGGCTGTACACAAATGGATTTCATTATTCTGTTCGTGCCCGAGGTTACAAAGCGTGTTATTCCATAAATGTAATGAACCTCATTTGTATGATATTCCTTCACCTCCACGCCGGTCTGGAGTTTATTTTATGTTTCAAGACCAGACTATAATTAAAGTTTATTAGGGGGCTGAAAGCTTTTTTTGCCTTTAGGAATTCAATGATATTTTGTATCGAAGGAAGTGAAATGGCCTCTGTATGAGTAAACACCAGGCTGTTTATAGTGACACCAAGGGCAAAGTGTGATGCGAGTGATGCGGGGAATGTCTTGGTTTCTTGGCTTTTAGAACAGCTTGTTCATTCATTGGCTTGACAAGTGAAGTTGGAATGCACGTCAATGCGCTTGATATCTATAAAAAGAACAGACCTTTACCTGATGTCACTTCATGATTATTCAGAGCTCCCAGTTCCTTTTGTTCTCGAAAAACAAACCTGAGACAAAAGGGAATTCCTCTCACCTGGATGCTTTTGATTCCGGCTTTGCAGTAGTAACGTTTGATGTCCACGTCGATCTCCGTGTTGCCGACGAAGCTGCGTGAAAAGAAGCAAAACAAACAGCAAGAAATTACCTTCGGTAAACCTCCCTGTTCTCTTTAGTTAAAACTCTCAAAGGGACATTGTTTGCCGGCGCATGACACAACAGTTGTGATTGCGATGTGATGTTTTATTCATTATCTTTATGGAGCTGTTTCGAAGCTGCTGCTGCACAAACACTAACATGCATCATAGTGTTTTCCACCAGAGGCTCGTTTACTCACTTTAATGCCCGTAATCTGAAATTATAACAATTTTCACTAGATCAAACCCAATTGCTGACGGTGATGACGGCCATATTTTCTGCAGTGAATCAATCGCGCCTCCGTTTATAGAGGTTAGTGTCGTTCCAAGAGCCTCGCGAGCGTACGCATCGTTTACCGCACGGACACGCACACAGATTTGACCATGGATGCGACCGACTCACCTTATCTGCAGATCCATGATGATCTGTCGCTTATCCACGTTCTCCGTGTAAACCTTGACCCCGTTGACCCTCAGGGGCTACACCGCAACACAAAACCAAGCGTTACTGCCAGCGCGGCCCTCAACCGGCGCATCCCCTCCGCACCAACGACGCCCCCCCCCTCTCCCAAAGCGCCCGCGTGGTTAGCACAAGATTGACCTCTCTCTCTCTCCCTCCCTCTCTCGACCCCCACATTGGAACTATTTATGAAACCGGCACATGTGTCAGCGTGTACGTACGCTCCACATTCGAACTCGCGCACACCCTCGCCAGCTGTCCCAGCGGCACCTGCTGTTAGTAGTCTGTTTTTGCTGGTGTGACAACATGTGATCGGTGGTGTGACTGTCTGACTGCTAGGGGCCATGCAGGAACACAGGAGGGGAGTGGAAGGGGGGGGGGGGGCTCACTTTTTCTCCGATGTCGATCTTGCTGAAGCAGAAGGTGCTGAGGTGGGCGTTGGACGCCTTCACCGCCGGCTCGATGGTCTCGCGGAACAGCTTCTCCACAAAGCGGCAGATGTAGGGCCACATCTGTTTCACTGTCTGGGGGGGGGGGGGGGGGGGGGGGGGGGGGGGGGGGGGGGGGGGGGGGGGGGGGGGGGGGGGACCAGGAAGAGTATTTGATGTAGATACACAGAAAAACTGGTTGCAAAATGGAATATCGTGTGTGACATCGCCACATCAATTTCATGCTCCTCAGGCGAGGCCCATCACGTCAAAACATTTGACAACATGCACGATATGACTATGAAATATTAAAAAAAATGTTTTAAGCAAAAAAAAATCTTGTCCGATCCCCAGGTGCCATGCATTAACACCACTAACTTTGAGGCCTGCACATGCATGAGAGCTTTAAAAGTCCCATTCAGGTTGTTGCCATGGAAATACGCAAGGGTTAATGCACTTAACAACGCCATAGAAACAGGACTGCATGTGCAGTCAGCGCCCCACTGGGAGGAGGAGGAGGAGGAGGAGGAGGAGAGGGGAGCGGGAGGGCAGCAGGCGTCCCATTTACCCCGGGTTTCATTCGAGCAAACAAATGCGAGAGACAGCCGCTCAATTCTTTACCTTGTTTAGCCACTCCACCCGCTCCACGTCTGGAAAGTGCACCTACGGTGGAGAGAGCAGAGAGAGACACTGAATGTTGGGTTCGGAAATCTAAACTCAAACAACACAAGAGGATTCCATGTTTCTGTAATCCGCGTTTCTTTTGAGGAAAACGCGCCTGCGCTTTAACGGCAAATCTTCTTTTTTCGCTTTCAGTGTGGACAATTGCCGTCCCTTTGAAACCCGTCGCGCTAAACACTAGCTGCCAAGTTGCAGAATCGACCTGATGAAAAGCGGACGATCGATACGTTAGCAGCTGTTTGCTCGGGACGGAATGTGCGCGGCGCTCCTCTCGTTCACTCCGCTCTTATTCAAACTCACCCTGAGGCGCAAAGCTTACGTTTTGACATCATTTTAAAGCCAAACCATGAGGGGAAGCCAAAGGTTTGTCATATGCAAAATAAACATGATTGAATTCGAGACAAGTCAAAACAGCGCAAGACAAATGGCCCCTCTGCAGCCACACCAGACCAACAACAACAACAACAACAACATGGTCTCAATGAGGCTGCAATTTCACACACTGGTGATTTCTCCGAGTGCCTGCATGCCCACAGTGACTCTGTCGACACACTTCCACACCAACACAGGGAAACGCTTAAAGAATGTTTGTAATTAAAGGTGAGTCATGGATCAGGTTCCTGGAACATATTGATCTAATTATTGCTCAGGATGTCTGGGACTGGAGGATTAGATTCTATGAGGCATCAGATTTCATCCGAATAGAAACCGGTTGGTAATTATTGCTGACTCATTTTTCCGATGGCATAAATCAACACAAACATCGAAATATCACGGAATGGGATGAGGCAGGTTTTTGACTGATACCGCAGCCGGACACCAGGGGGCACAACACGAGGACCGGGAGATGAACTTAACATCTTTATGATCGAAATGATAAGACTGTGTGAGTGTAAATAGAGTGCATTCATTATTTTTGATATTAAATCCATATGACTGGGTTTGTACAATACGGCATCGATCTTGTTTACATCCTGCACTCCTGCATTAACTCGCGCCGTATATCCAGGGTTATCTCCACGCTAACTTTGCGCGGCCTGACCGAGCTGCACTTCGACTAATCGCTCGGAACGCGCGCGAAGTAAATCAGGCATTGATTTGACATGAGCCACAGGAAATGCAGGGGAATGAAGTCGATAACCGGCACAAAGGTGCGCGGTCGCGCACGCCGACTCCTTGATAGATAGGAGATAAACAACGCTGCCTCTCCATCACGATGAATCCACTCTGTTTACCCCTGCGTCTCGTCCACTTAGATGAAGGCGGAGGGCCGGTGAGATACGACGCTGGGGGCGCGACAGCTCGGAGGGACCGCCGCCTCTCCTCGCGGAGAGGCCGCCGAAGTGCTTAGCCAGCGTTTATGTCACACCGTGGGATGAGGCATTGACGGGAGCGCGGAGTCTGGGAGCACAGGGTTCAAGTTGATGTGACAGAGTCTGTGGGGCCTGTGGATCAGAAGTGAGGTGAAAACAACGCGGCCCTGTCGGACCGAGACTGAGGTAAGGCGTCATTACCACGCCCAGACACATTGACCTCGTTCAGGGGACATCGGCGAGGCGCTGGAGGATCCGTCTTGTTTTCAAGTGCAGAGCACGGAGGCAAGGCGTCTCGGCCGTTCCGTTTTGCTGCTGTTCGGCAGATTTAATTGCCTTCCGTCCGCGCACGGAGGCTACGAACAAACATTTCACCGGTTCGTTAAGCTTCGAAATGACTCGGAGGAGACAGCGTTTGTTCCAGCTGACAAGTGCGCGAGGATCTCTTTCTCAAAAGCACAATGCTTACGTCTCAAACTTCGGACCACATCCCATATCTCAAAGTGACAGCGGTGCGCTGGAAAGCCGACTGCTAAGTGAGATCCAGCTGCATCAGAAAAACAGCATTCTGGCCTCTGTCTTGAACCCTCACCCACAGTAAAGTTCCTTAGCAGAATTAATAGTGAAAGAGGAGAAAACCAAAGAGTTCAAGGGCAGATTCGTGGAAATACTCTGCATTCAAATTTAAACTGATTAGTAAATGAAAATCTCTCTTCACGCAATTTTTTTTTTACACTTTGCGAAATCATTCCGCGGGCCAGACTGCATCCACTGGTGGGCCAGTTCTGGCACACGGGCCTTATGTTTGACACCCCTGGTATAGAAGTAGAGACTTGTCAGATACTGTCAACGAATGCATCTACTTTCACAAACACAAACCTCATTTGGTTTTGATAGAGTTTGTCAGTGACGCACAGTATGTGTTTTATGTGCTATTTCCTCTGGATGTGGACCGAGTGCCACACTGCCTTGTCATTACACTGACAAGTGTTCCTTATGTCACATTTACAGACACAGGGGTGGAATGGTAATTGGCCTGCACTTATAGAACAATTTTCTTTGTCTTGGAGCCCATTCAGAAGTGCCCTACATTAAAGTTTGTGCCATTCAACCATTTCCTACAAGACATCGATACGAAGCACTTTCCTCTGTGAGAACATGGGGGATATGTTTATGACCCAAAGACACTTCGACATGAAGAATGGGAAGAGAGAACTGTTGGAAGAGAACCAATGCCCTTCTGTTTAGAGGACGACCACTTTAGACTCTGAGCCAGAGCCTCACCAATATTAGAAACATGGCTGAATGTAGAGTAGGTCACGATTAACAACCCCGGAAACAATTACAAGCGTCTCCCTATGACGGCTATGGCCGCTGTAATCGCTACACGTGTTGGATTTGTGGCACCGGATAGTAACACACTATAATGGTGTATGGAATCAAATGGCCCAGATGTAAGACTGTTTAAATACTCCGGTAAAGGTCAGGCAGACAACAGTCTCATAAATAAGTCAACGTATCGCTGCAGGGGAGATAAAGCCCATTTTGGGGGAAAAATAACATGGCATTCAATCAAAGCAGATAACCTCGTTAGGTGCAAAAATCTGCCCCAGCAGCCGGAGAGCGACTCTCTCCTCATGAATACAGCGGAGGATTTAAACTTAAAGGAATGGAGGAATTCACTTTGGCAGCAGTGCTTGGGGGAATGGGTGCGGACCACTAAAGAGGTTTTGTGAGAGTAATGCCGTCTCTGTCTGGACTCATTTGCCCGAGTGAAGAGAAAGCGGTCAGAGCCAAGATTAGTTCGAACTTTGACTGGTAAGAAAACTCCAGCGGGACGACAGGACCGGTACGTGCACAGCTCGTCAATCCGCGAAGACCCCAGGATGTTGTGATGCCACTTCCTGTAAATAACGCACAGATTTATGACAGTATGCAAAGTTGGTGTGTGACTTACTGTGTCTCTTCTAAACCGCAGTCTGAGAGAGGGAGGTGAAGTCAGGTCATTTTCCTTTTAGTGGGATACTCTTGTTTCCCTCCCCACCCACAACCACCCCCCACCCACCCACCCCACCCCGTCCATCTACTCCCACCACCTCCCATGTAATAGCCTGAATGCATCCCCCCTCCACAGCCATGTGTCAGCAGAATAAGCTTTTAGCGGTTCCCAAAACATGAGACTGCTTTGAAGATCACATCGCAGACGCGCTGTGAGTGAGTCTGAGAGATATAAAAAAAAAAAAGAAGTCTTGGATTTTTAGTTTGAGGAGTTAAGCAGCTGAGGCAGCACCGCTGAAATTTGCACCTCGTGTTTTCCCCTTGGAAACTATTCAGTTATATTCAATTTCATCAAACCGGGCCGTGCAATGAGGTTATAGTAAAAAAATAAATCCTTCCATTTCACTCTCATAATACAAGTCAGCACTCTACGGAGGGATCAATGAAAACAATATACATCTCTATCATAAGATCATTAAGTGAACTCTCTTAAAAGGGACTGCATGCATTTACATTAGGGGTCAACCAGCATTGGATTTTCAGGACCAGTGCAGATATTTGAAACTGATGCACATTTACAGCCAAAACACTTCAGCAACACAATATTAAAAGGTGCTGTGTGTAAGATTTAGGTGAAGTTATTTTCCTTTCTATTTGTGGCTATGGAATATAAGACGAATTATAGCTATGTTTTCACAAGTGTAATGACCTAAATTAGTGACTTGTTTTCATTTCCAAAGAATGGGCTCTTTATATTTATAGCAGGAGGAGGTGCTACCACTTCAGAGGCCACCATGTTGCCTCATTACATTTTACAGTGGCCCAGAATGGACACACAAATCACCTTTCGAGTTTTACTGATCCCAGAGGGCTACTACTGTTCTTCTACTCACCACAAGGTGTCACTAAAACCCAAACATTGTACATTTAATTGAAAAGAGAAAAGCAAATTAAAGCCAAATAGTCTTGGACATGAGACATTATTTTAAAGGTGCAGTGTGTAAGGTTTTCGTCACTGTTGTCACTTCTAAAAATATTACAAAACAATTACATACTGATCATTTCATGAATGTATAGTCACGTAAATGTATTTTTTTCCATTACCTTTAACTGGGCCCATTTGTGTAATTTACATGAGGAGGGAGGGTCCTCTCAATGGAGGACCCCATGTTTTTACAGTAGTGAAAGTGGACGTACTAAACATCTATTGATCCACTTTAATGACAACTGAAGTTGACCATAGGTTCTCCTGCATGATCAGAACGGTGAGGGTGAGGTGATGGATACAACAAGTAACTTCACCTCCAGAGGTCACCAAATCTTACACACTGCACCTTTAAGTAGAGTGGCGAGTCCAAACAATTGTACTGGTTTTAACTATGAATCGACTTTATCGATCGCTGACACATCTAATGATTCATCTGCCAGACTGATACAATCAGTCGACCCCTGCTTTATGTTAGTATTAATAGAAATCAAATAATATGCCTCTTCTCCACAACACTATATACGGTACTTTGAGTTCAGGTACCACTCCATTAAATGTAACCCGTGTAATCTTATTGACATATAAACAGAGGGGCCCCATGATGACTATAGGTCCCAGGGGCTCAATCCTATAACCACTAAAACTATTAACCCTGACAAGGAAAAGTCAAGAGCTTTGCTGTTATCTAACACTCCCTGCCAAGATAGTGTTGCAGTAATGGAGTGAGTGAGTGAGTGAGTGAGTGAGTGAACTACAAGGAGACTGGGTCCCAAAATAACAAGAGACCCCGTGGGCATGTTTCCGACCCATCGTGGTGTCTGGTTCACCATTGTACCCTGCTGTATTTAGACTGGGGCTCAGCCTAATGTCACTGCTGGGACGAACAGCTGCTCCGCCGTGGCTTTGCAGCTCATCCCTGCTCCTGACAGCTGATTGTTATTTTTCCTGGAAGCTCAAAGGGAACAGTGCAGGGTGATATCACACACTGTCACAGAGAGAGGAATCAGTGTGTGTGTGTGTGTGTGTGTGTGTGTGTGTGTGTGTGTGTGTGTCTCTCACTCACTCACCCACGGTGGTAAATCGGAGGTCGTCAGGCTGTGTTTGACACCTCTCTCCTCCTGCTCGAAGAAAGCCAGAGCCCGGCTGAGTCTGCTGTGCTTCCCCCCCGTGTTCTTCCTCCACCAGAAAAACAAAACAAGTCCGATCAACAGCCAACTGAAGCTGAACTCAAAATAGCCCAGGGCGTAGATTGGGAAGATGAGGACGAAGGTTTTAGCCAGGTGGACCCAGGTCTGGGTGAGCTCGCTGGCGGATCCCACCGGGGCATCCTCGGGCTCGCTCCCCGCTGACAGAGGGGTGAAGTTGGCGCCGGGCTGCGCGGGGCTCGGCGCCGTGTGTCCGTTCTCTTTCGGCGCGACACCTGGCGAGTGGGCTCCTCGCACCGCCGTCATGCTGTCCCTTGACATGCTGTGGTGTCCACAAAGTGTGTAAGAGTCAAAACGTGGGTAAGGTCCTGCAGTGACTCGGTTCCCATGTGCGGACGAAGGGGGAGCGGATCCTCTCCAGTTTGGGGGTGGACGCCTCACGTTAGCTCACCTGCACTCCAGCCCATTGTCTGAGAGGGGTCCTCGGCAGTAACTGCTTTAATTTCCACTTCGATTTAACGCCAGTAGCCGCGTTCCATGGTGAGAAATGTAAAGGAAGTCCCCCCGAGGCGGCTGCGTCCACAGTCGCCCTCCCTGCCTCCTCACTGGTAATGGAAGAAGTGACTCCCGGTGATGAGCGCTCTCTGAGGTGGCTGCACTGTTGCCTGGCTAAAAAGAGGAAAACACCGCCATCTTGTGTTGACTGGCGGGAGAACTGGTGGCTTGGGAACGTCTGTGTTCGGTTGGAAGCACGTTCCGGAAACGTCAACGAACGCGAAATTATCATTCGAAAAGAGAATAGAAAATGAGAAACGTATATAAATATTAAACTGTCATGCTAACTAGCACTTTGCTAGCTGCGGCTAACTCGCTTGCGTATGCTAAAGACGACACATTAATGGGGGGGGGGGGGGGGGGGGGGGGTCACCAATAAATCACCCAAAATATAATTTACATATTTTAAACATTGACATAAACAACAATTCATTACTGTAAATATCAGATACCCACATACGTCTTTGTAGCACCTGCTAATTACGACTAACTCGCTTTCCAACGCCTGTAGCGCCGTCCTTTTCAAAATGACAAGCACAGAGAAATCGTTCAAATGGTGTTTTATTCATTTTTAAATATTTTTTTACAAACAATATATAAATATATTATATATAACAGCTTTAGTTGATCCAATAAAATATTTCAACAAATTTTTGAACGTTATCGTCTTGACGTGTAACCATGGCAACTGGGTATTATCCCTATCGACTGCTCCGCTCTTGACTAGCTTAGCCTGTTGTCAAGCCGAAGTGACGCGTTCTCCTTGGTTTCAGCCAACTGCGCATGCGCTCCTGAGATCTATCCATCATGGCGGCGTCACCACAAGACTCTGGACTAATTTTACGGTGTTTTTAAGAACTACAGCTCAAAAAAGACAAATGAGAACATGCACAGTGACAAGGTAAGTTATTTATCTTTGTTATTTACTTTCTTCGGTTGTATTAGGTGAATGCTGTGACGCAGTGTCGTGTTTGTTGTGGCAACTACTTGAGATTCGTTATTTTCCGTTGTTTTTATTGTTTACTCTGATTTTAATGAGATGTGTTCTTGTTAAGGAATGTACCTGCTTTAGCACACAGTTTATGCAAGCTAACATATTTGTGCAGAAATTATCCAAAGAGGACACATGGAGAGCAGATGACCTGAGAAGACAGATCAGGGTAAGTGATATTAAAAAAGGGATTAATGTATTTCTAAGATGGAGAATTAATGATCGACTGTCCTACCTGTTTTATTTTTTTCATTTTTCAGGAGGGTGGACATGGCGATGGACACGTCAGGAGGCGAGATGACAGCGAAAGGAAGCACCGTGGTGGGGAATCCACAGAGAGACGCCACCGAGACCCAGAGAAGGAGTCCAGGCGAGAGAGAGACAAACGCAGGGACAGAGAGACAACCAGCAAGAGAAGGGACGAGGATATAAAAGACAGTTATGTTGAGAAAAGGAAAGAGGGGTCCCGGGATAGGAGAGGTGATAAAGAGAGGGACAGGAAGGAGGTGAGGGACAAAGACACAGAGAGGAGGAAGGAGAGGGACAGAGTGGCAGAGGGGACGAGGCACAAGGATGATAATGGAGAGAATAGGGATGGGAGGAGAGATCGAGAGGAGAGGCATGAACGGGAGAGAGAGAAGGAAAGGAACAGAGACAAGGAGAGGGATAGAGAGAGACGGAACGGGGAGGATGGGGACAGAAGGAGGGAGGAGAGGGACAAGGAAAGGAGGAGGGAGGAACGAGAGCACAGGGAGAGGAGGAGACGCGAGGAGGGTGGAGAGGCAGGAAGAGACAGGGAACAGAGAGAGAGACACAGGGAGAGAGAGCGACAGAGAGAAGAGGACAAGAGGAGTGAGAGAGAAAGACATGGAGACAGGAAGCGTTCGGAGCACAGAGAGGAGAGAGGTAAACATACTTTAGTGGCTTCATTTCACAGGATTGTCTCAGGGGTAGATTTAAACAACTTTATTTGTCTTATTTTAGATTACAGAGAAGAGCATCGGCGACATAAAGAGGAGAGAGAACGGAGACACAATGAGAGAGAATACGATGTAAGTATCAGTATAGAGAGAGAGAGAAATGCTATTAGTTATTTGGTTTAAGAAAAGGTCAATCAAATGATATTATTTCGCTGTCGTTTCATTGTACCTTTGCTGCGATCGCATCGTCTTTCCTGTTCCTCTAGGAACAAAAGCAGAGGCGCGACACTGAATCCAGGGAGCACAGGGGTGTAAGGAAGTCAGGCGAGGAGGAGGAGAAGCATCGCCATGGTGACGGAGAGCGAGGAGACCGGGACAAACACAGAGAGAAGAAACACAGGGAGGACGAAGATCCGGGAAAACGGCACAGAGACAGACAACACAGAGAAGACGATGGCACAGAGAGAACGCACGGAGACAAGACATCGGTCCCTGAAAAGAGCCGCGAGCCGCAGATCAGCGCGGAGAAAACAGAGGTGAGTAGACTCTTAAGATCACCAGGGTTGCCTTCGCAACATCGGCCTATTCCCTCATGGTTTGTTTGGCTGTCTCCTCCCACCTGTCACAATCCAGGAAACTGAGAGTACATCCCAGCACTGGACACCTAGTGTGACAGAAGTAGGAGACACAGAGGAAGCTGTAAGATGCTGAGTTCCATTACCTTCAAGGATGAAAACATCCACTCTTGTATTCATGGGGGCCGGCTTTTAGTCCGGCACTTGTAGTCCAGTGTCTCAGCCACGCCAGGTCTCGCTTGCATGAGAGCAAACGTTGTTTCGGCTTTTAATGCAGCGTCTTCGTCCTCATTTAGGGGCTCATATATAAAATATCTCTCTTCCTGCTCTCGCTTTGGTCTTTGAGCCACCTACTGTCTGTCTGTGGTCATTACAGCACCGTCCTCTATTTTCAGACTCAGCTTCCTTAGAGCGAAACTTCATCCTGGGGAGCTTCTGCATGATGAACTGTGATATTTAACATACCAAACTAATTTATTTCTATCTCTTCAGCAGGTTGTCAATGAGGAGGATTCGGCCGCGCAAGAATATGAAGACGATTTTGAGGTAAAAATGCCAATTGAAATAAAAAAGGTGTTAAATATTGTACATTTAAATCATGTTTTTTGGTGTCTTTTTTTTCTTTGCCGTCACTTTTTGGTTGTTTACATTTGTTCATTTATCTTTGTGTTATTCTTGCATGCTGTAATCAATGTAGAAATTGGTGAGTATCCAGAGCTTTCATTGGTGTATCCATTTTTATTTTTATTAACTCAATGTTCATCGCATCGAGTCCTTTTTTTTTATATAAATCATGGGTGTTGTCTTTGTGTTGGAAGGATTATGAGGAGGACTTTGAGGAGCTGGATCAGAGCGAAAACGAAGACGAGGATGGGAAAGAGGAGGACGACTCTCCAGAGGCCGGGGAAGAAAAGGAGGAAGTTCTGGCACAGAGCACAAAAGAGATTGAAGCCATTAGAAGAGCGATGAACGAAGAGAACGAGAGGGTTGGAACGGATCAGTCTGCGCAAAGCACGAGGGGAGAGGAGGAGGAGGAGGAGGAGGAGGAGGAGGAGGAGCTGAAATCACACAGAGGTACAGCTGTCTGTCTGTCCGCATATATTTTATCTCTGCAAACTTTTCATTTTTACAGTCTTTGCTGTACAATGCCGCTCTTTGTATAGGACATGAAAATAATCAGAGAGGAGCCTCTCAACACGGACGCTTTATCGACTTTGTGGCAGCGAAGCGCCGCGAAGTCAGCAAGAAAGTGGCTTCGAAACAAAAGTAAGTTCACTTTGCAGTCCCTTGTTTCTATTAAATGGAAAATAGATCATTGTAACGCGGGCGGGTTTGAAGGAATCAATACCCCCGCCTGCACATTCTGTATGGATCGGACCACTTTTCCATTGCAGTGTTTTGTTATTGTACCTTTAATTTAAGTGTTTGCCTCTCTCTTTGTGAAACAGGAAACGTAGCACGGAGCTGCTCCGATTGATTGATCTGGACTTTTCGATGCCAGTCTCCCTCCTGGACCTCGCACCTGTAAATGAATATGATATGTATATTCGAACCTTTGGAGCCGCTAACACCAAACAGGTCAGTGTTTCTTCTGTCCCTGTTGTCCCAATGAACACGTGTAAACACATTTTAAGGGTCCAAACTCTCCTTCCTCTGCAGGCTTACGCTCAGTGTAACGAGGATAACACGGATCGAGACGTTCAGACGGAGGAGATCGAGGCTTGTGAGAAGTGGACCCAGCATCCTCCAGAGCACAGTGCAGCCTGTGGAGGTGAGGAAACACCAACAATAACTCCCTGATCATTTCAGTATGAATGTGTGAATTTCAATTTGACCTGATTTCATAGATCCAAACCTCTCGGAGGCAGCGCGGGAAAGAAACGCGGGTGAACTGAACTTTGATTCCCAGCGTCTGACGGCGTTTCTGCGCTCAGCCTCACAGGTGATTTCTCTCTACATTTACGTCTATTTACGTCTTATTCTCCCATTGGTCAGTGGTTCTCAAGTGGTCTGGCTTCGGGACCCGCCATTCAACCCCATCCATTTCAGCTTCTCAAATTAATTTCATGAAAAGGTGGTGCAGTTTGAGCCTGAGAGAGAAGAGAATGTCACTGTATGGCAGAAGAAAGTTTCATGATAAACAGAAACCACCAGCAGGTGGCGATGCGAGAGAGGGAAATATTGCAAAACGTGCATCTTAGGGATACAAGGTAATACTTCACCTGCTGTTACGGGGTGTGAATAGACGGTACTCGGATGCATAAGAAATCCTCTTCAAAATAAAAGCATAGGATTTTTTTTCTTAACGTTTTCCCCAGTCGAAGGCCCACAACCCCTTGAAAGTGGCTCCGTGACCCACTTTTGGGTCGTGACCCAACAGTTGAGAGTCCCTGCTGTAGATGCCTCATTGTGTCTCATGCGCTTGTGTCTTGTCGCTGAATCCAGGTCATGGTCGTGCTGCTGGAAGAGGATCGAGCTGAGAAAAAGTCCCTGAGCAAGTTGAGGACTCAAACCGACAGCCTGTCCTTCAGCGATGGAAGTTTACAGCTCAACACCAAGTTGCCTTTCCTCTATGGTCCAGACCCAAACCAGAGAAATGTACTGTCCATGCGATATATTTATGATAAGTCATGAAGCACGCTGTCTCTCCCTCTGTGGATCGCAGGTCGCCACATCAGCCTGGTGCACTTCTCTCAGGTGCAGAAACACACCATGATGACCGTCCACGCGCCTACAACCAAACCCAGCTCTGTGCGTCTGGACAGCTGCACCCTCATCTGCATCTGGAACATCTGGGAACCCTCCAGACCCCAGAAGATCCTTGTCCATGAATCCGAGGTGACATCTTGTGTTTACTGCCAAAGTTAGAGCAAAGTCTGCCGTCACGAAATGCTCACACTCGAAGTAACATTAAGCTTTAAAGGGTCAGTGTGTAAGATTTTGGCAAAATCACTGCCATGTTGCATCATCATGTATTGATGGTCGCCCACATCCATGGCTATTACAGGGTCTTCTTCGCCGTGCAAAGATGAGGTTGAGATGCTAATTGTGTGGCAGTAAATATGAACAACGTTTGACAAAAGTCAGATATGTTTTCATTTGTTTTATTATTCTATTGCCCGGATATGTATTGTCTTGAGGATGGCTGCCTGTTTTCTGTCAAATGTCTGAAGTTGATCCTCGGATTTTCATGATGTTACTGTCCCCCCCCCCCCCGCCCCGCACCTCCCCCTCCCCCAAAAAAAAATATGATTTATTAAAAAAACAGCATACCCCAAAATCCACTTTCACCGCATTCTGACCTCTCTGCCTCAGGTGCAGTGCTGCTGCTTTAGCCCTGGAAAGGCCACACTGGTGTTTGCAGGCACTTCGGTCGGCTCGGTGGCGCTGTGGGACCTGAGGGAGCACGCCACTGACCACTACCACCTGAAGATAGGGGAGACGGAGTGGACCCTCAGACACCCCACCTTCTTCACCAGTACGTCTCCATCGCCACTTGTTTGCCCTCTGTCCCGCGGTGATCCTTGCTGTTGACTGTCTCACTGCAGCATGTGGCAAAACGTGTTCATTTGTCACCCACCTGCAGTCAGGAGTGCGCGTGCAGCGGCGCTGTTGTTATGTCACTGCGCTGATGATTCGCTGAGTGCTGACATGCTCGCTTCTGTCACCCCGTCAACGCAGACGCAGTGACGGCCGCCGCCGGTCACTCCTCGTCCGTGTCGTCCATAGAGGTCGTCCCCGGCGCGGCGGCGGT
>JAFBJT010108051.1:459-25907 GCA_016785325.1 Chascanopsetta lugubris | reverse complement strand
GGGGGGGGGGGGGGGGGGGGGGGGGGGGGGGGGGGGGGGGGGGGGGGGGTTGAGAAGAATGATCAAGATCAGAGCAGCGGCAGAAATGTGGGGCCTTTAGAGCGTCAGTGACTGATAAAGGTGTCGGGGAGGAAGTGGGGCTCGGAGAGCAAAGCGCCGACTCATGCTGCGCTGTGATAGAGAAGCTTGGTTTGCCACAAAGCCTCAATAACACCGGGCGCGGAGAGAGATACAGAGGGGAATGGAGTGTGGACTTTGTATATATATGAGTGTGTGTGTGTGTGTGTGTGTGTGTGTGTGGAGGTGTGTGTGTGTGTGTGTGTGTGTGTGTGTGTGTGTGTGTGTGTGTGTGCAATCTGATCTGACTCTGAAGAGATGATTTGAAAGTTTCTCCTCTCACGTCAATAAAGCAATTGGAGGTTTTCATCTTCGTGATTTTTAAAGGTGGCACACGCAGACTTTCTTCTCTGAGGGTTATTTCTGAGAACTTTCTTCCGCCACCATGAGACGTCTTTGTCCTGAGAATCAACCACCGCTGACAAGGTCACGGAAGATGTATGGATTGTCTGAAGCAGATAGTGGCAATGATCGATGTCAATCAACATAATGGATTTTAAAGGTCCAGTGCGTAAAGATTGGGTTCGAAATAGAGTTTCAAATCATTGCAGATGCGGTAAATCAAGATTAAGATTAGGATGAGGAGGATTTTTTTTCAACGAAAATTAAATATCAAGCAACAGCAATTTAACAACAAATGAATCACTTCACTTAGATGTCTGCACTTAATCCCCCCTTGTCGAATAAATAACGTCCACCTGCACTACGCTTCTCAGCCCCATGCAGTGAGCTGCTTTAGAATGATATATTCTACCCCCCCACCCCCCGCCCCCCCTCTCCCTTGTTGCTACTGAAGCATAACTTATGAGTGTACCAGAAGGGCTTTGTTTGATTTCTCTGGGAATTGAGCCGAGAACTCCCAAAATTGGACCAAATGAAAGCACCAAGCAGATCAATGGCTGCACAGTTTGCGGCCGCAACTGTGTTTCTTTCTCTTTCTCGCTCTCTCTCTCTCTCTCTCTCTCTCTCTCTCTCTCTCTCCTCCTCTGTCATCATTAGAATTCAGAGCAGCTAAACCACAATACCTGACAATAATGTGAGCATCACTGTTACATCTCTGCAGCGCTTATTTAGGTGGCGCTTGGTGGCATCTCTGTGTTTGTTTATATGTGGCCATGCTCACAATATGAGCCAATTCAGACCCAATACAAATCTGATTTGACTGTTTACATCTGTAACTACCCGTGTCTGGACTTTAATGTGAACTCCACTGGTGGAGGAGTGGGAAGCTGCTGAGGACCAGGAAGCTGGCGATGGGTTGTGACATCAATCCGTGTTTTGGCTGCTGGTCGTGACCTTTGACCTCTAACGCACTTAAAGATCTACATGTGTGCTATTTGTAGTATTGTTGCCTGTTCCGCGTGACACCTCTGACTCTCCATGAGGTTCCCTTTTCACGTGTGAATATTATGAATATAGGCTATATAAATACAATTTGATTGATTGATTGATTGATTGATTGATTGATTGATACTGTCATCTGAAATGACACATATTAGCAAACCGACACAATTTTACATGGAATATCTAAAGTGGAAAAAAATATTGGTGACACCGTTCGGCATCGAAACGGGTTCAGAAGCGAAGGCAAACCGAGTATTACCACTAGAGGGCAGCAAACAGTCGTGTAGCTATATGCCAAAAGATTGTTTTGGGACCATATATTGGATCCACATCCAATCTATAGAACCACATCCCGTATGAGTGTTCGCACCTGTGTTGCTCTTACCTTCCATCCTGCCTGGTGATGGTGTAACCGTAGGACGGGTTGCTGATGAAACTGATGTTGACTCCGACCAGCGGCGTTCCATCCGAGGTCACCACTTGTCCACGGATGACACAGGCGTGACTGCAGGGGAGTGAGAGGGAGAGGGGAGCCGTGCAGTTACTATGGCGGCGGACGCACAAGAAGCATATGCACATATACAAGTCCTGCAATTGAATTAGAAGTCTACTGTCATCCGCTCTCTCCATGTATGGATGTAACACATATCGCCAGAAAGCCACAAACACCAGAAATAGATCAAGACTACGACAAAACCAGACAACGTCAGTGTCAACAAAGTGATCTTGAATAGCACTGGATGACGATGACGACCGGAGATCCAACGTAAATACCAACAATAGATATAAATAAGTGGATGATTGCGCCTTCACACTGGCGGAAATCAACCCGTGGGAAAAGGTACCGCTGTTATCACAAAGAGACACAAGACACAATAACAGCAAAGAGCGAACACCTCCCAGGTTTCTCTCTGAGGGTTTCTCTGCGCAGAACATCAGGATAATGAGATAAGGAAGCTTTATTTTTGCTTTTGCGCTAATTAAAAAAAAGAGAGAGGGGAGGGGATTTATCTTTTCCATTACAGAATGCATGAGCGGGAAATAATAGGTCTGCAGATTGCAAGACTTGCTTGGCTGGTTATCAAGAACCTCCACAGATTTCCAGACTGACACGCCGCCTGCAAGAAGCAGCATAAATTAGATCCGATCATCAAGTCCCAGTCAATCAATGGCGGGACGTCATCCAAGCCCCACTGCTAATCTCGCTGAAGTGATGGTTTCAGACCTCGCCGGATAGTAACACCTCCCTCGTGGAGAGTTGTGACCCGGTTGGCCGCCGACGTAGTTTTGTGGTCGTTTGCACAAAAAAACACCAAGCCCCCCTGTTACGAATGCTCTGCTGCCACTTCTTCTTCATTAGACCGTGGCTATTTTTAATACATCTGGGTCTTAAACACTGACACACACTGGAAACAATTAACACTAGCGTGTTAGTGGCTGCCCTCAACATGTCCTTACCAGAGGCAAGATCGTTCACCCCACACTATCCTGGTCCCCGGGAACCCAGTTTTATGTTAATTAGGGCGGGTCTCCTTCAGAGGACCTTGGCTGTCCACTACCATCACCACAGTGTTAACGAGCAAGGAGATATTGCTCTCGCTCATAACCGACGATCTTCCGAGATACTTTTATAATGCAATGCTGGTAAAGTTAACCCCGAGCTGCCTGCGATTAATCATTCACAGTTTATTTTAGACTCCTGTTTGAGGAGGCAATCATCCACCTTCTCTGCCGACGGAGCTGTGAACGTGGAACTATCTCCTTCCTGCCCCAGTGAACCACACGGGGAGATGATTCCTCTCCGTCAAGGCGAGCGATTTAAATATTGACATCAAACACAACGGAGTGAGAGAGCAGGGGAAAGGAATTGTCGTGGAAACTTCTTCCGTTGGCACACAGAGTTCAATGGGAGGAAATCCTTGACCTCCTCTTTACCATGTATCAGCCACAGAGGACAGAGAGAGGACGCGTTGTGAAGTAAACGTGTAAGTAAACAAGGTGAGGACCTCCGGACCTCAGGACATCGTCTTTGCTTAATCATCTTTTAAGATGGAGGCTCATGGGTAGCAAGATTCCGTAGTGTCCGTGTCGTCACCCATAGGTTTCCGCAGAGAGCCTCTGAAGCTCGGAGTGGGCGGTTCACTAGTGACCATCTTGGCAATGCCTAACTCCGCCTACTTCCTGGTTCATCCAAAAATGGGAAACGAGGCAGAGCACAGGTAGAGCTTGGGTGGGCCAATGGTGCTGTCGCAGCATCCACAGAGCGGGACAGGGCGGCCCAGGTGTCACTCAGGAGGCCACGCCCTTTAATTATGCACAATTTCAAATGGCAATAAAATGAAAATAAGCAAATTAGAAGTTGTCATGAGAAAAAATGTGACTGAGTGAGACCAAAACCCTAGTTCTGATCCGTTTTAAAGTTGCCCATTTTAACATGGTAGTCTATGGGGATTGACTCGCTTTTGGAGCCAGCCACAAGTTTTCCCACTTGTGTATTGGCCTCATCCGTCAGCCCCGGTGGTTCCCTCTTGTGCACAACCTCATCTTTGCCTCACCAACTCTCTGACACAAATACAAGCAGCTCTGCACAAACGTACGCATTCACAGTCACAACACAACAGAATCCAATTTTTGTAAGCGCCAGTGTAAATCCAGGTCGCTGTTAGATAATTGTCTTCTGGGTATCGTACCTTGAGAGGCGGCCCATTAATACTCACAGCGATCTACTGGAGTGACTCACGAGAGGCCCGGCTTCTTTATACCAATGCACCACAGAGGTGGGTGTGTCACTCCGGAAAACCAATGACTGTTAATGAGCCTGGACAACCACCGGTGAAAAAACAAGCCATAAATAGCCGAGACGTATAGCTTAGGTTATACGGTGTAAAGATGTGAAAAACAGCAGTAGAATGAGTCATACTTCAAACTAAATTGAAAAAAAAAAAAGTATGTAAGTAGCGAGTACTCTCAATGAGCAAGGCTAATGTGTGGTGCCATCACCGCTGAGGCAACAAAAACATCATTACCAATGCAAATGACTTGATTATAGGGTAAACCCTGCCGCACGTCACCGCGGCACACAGTGGAAAGTAAAACCGAAGACACGCAGATGCAGATTTTCATAAATAAACATACAGCAAATGTCAGAGGGAGCTCATGTGAGAATATCGGAGCAAAGTATGCAAAACCGTAAGACTTCAAATAACTCACGGATAAAGAGACAAACAAAAGGCAGGTGAAAGATGTGCGAGGTTTTCATCATAAGAGCCAGAAACCACAACAAAATGTCAGAATGCAAATATCAAAAATGTCAAAACGAAGACAAAGATGTCTACTTTGAAAAAGATTTAAGAGTGTTTGGTGATAATGGCCCACACTAGTGTTGATGTGTTGTAATCAAAGATACACAGTATCCTAACTCTGTATGAGTTACCCTGATTCAAACCCTGTCCTAAATGTTATGACTAAGAAAGAAGGAGATTCAAGAGTTTTGCGTGATGATAGCCAACATCAGCTTTGATGCACTGTAAAAAAACAAACAAAAAAACAAACAAAACAAAACATGGCTTTTCATGAAGATGCCCACCCTGACCTGTATGTTCTCAACAAGAAAGAAGGAGATTCAAGAGATCGAGATGATCACCAAAGAGGTCAAGATGGTCGCCCAACGCGAATGACTTGATAAATTAAACTGCTACATATATAAACACACCATCGCAGCGCACTATAAAACGGTAAGTGAAGACAGACCCAGGTACATTTGAGGTTATCTGAAAATGCTGCAACAATCCACTGTGTTAACAAACAAGAGATTGCCTGGCACTAACATCCTAATACTAAGGGTTGTAAATAAAATAGGAAAAGTGCAAGTCTGTAAATTAAGTGAATGGCTTCTGCCGTACTATTATAAGCCAGCTATCAATCTTTGCCCAAACAGCTCCACGGACAAAGTCCCTGCTTATTATTCCAGTCAGCCTCCACTGCTGGGCCTTGGCGGTGTTTCGTATTATGTGTCATGGCGGAGGGAGTTGAGACATTTTATGCAGTGGCAGATGCTTTATTTAGTGGCACCTTTGCAGCTTTTGTGGCTGGAAACATCAGAAATAGCACTCCAACATGTCTACTAGCATGAGGAAGTGGTTAGAGGATCAATAAAGAGATGATCGGGTGACGAGGGGAAGGCGTAGACGGAGTGAGGATGCTGAGACCGAAGCTGTAAGGCTCATCTGAAGCCCACAGCTCCCTGTCATAACTGCTCATATCTGTCAGTGGGTGGGGAATGAATACCAGGCATGAATAATAGATCACCACTGATATTTTTAGGTGAGCCCAGGCCTCCAATCTTGCGGCTCGTCTCTGGATTCTTGATTCTTACTTATTTATGACTGCATCTTCTTGTGAGAGAGAGAGAGAGAGAGAGAGAGAGCGAGAGAGAGACAAGAGTATTACTCAATCCTCTACGCCTCTTCCTCTGTCCACTGAAGATCTGAGAAATGTTGAGTGGCTCTTGGAAGCCGAAAGAAAAAAATGTCAATGACGGGGGAGAATGTCACAATGTGTGTGGGGAGTGGTTTTCTGAGGCATCGTCTGACGCTGACCGCAGAAAGTTAAGAAGGAGGCAGAGTCTGAGTTGGATGACAGAGTCACAACTGGTGTCTGATCCTTTAAGCTGCTTTCAGAGATGCACTGAAGTCCGGACATTTTGCAAAAATGATCCAGAGGGAGAGTTTGCATGTAACAATGCAAAAAAAGTCTGACTGTGGACGTGTTCTGAATGTTTTCTCCTGCCACCCTCCAAATACGATATTCAGTCTATATGCTGATGATCTTTTTCGAGAATCGAGAATACACAGTTTCTTTCCCCGGCATGGGTTAGCGTGCTGCAAACCCTTGATTTACGAGTATTTGCCGATAATGGCCCACATCTGAACGAGCGTCTAACTGACCCGGCAGCACCAGGGACCCTTCTAATATTGATCCAACAACTGTAACCACCGCCACTATAATCCTTTCTGTGATTCTATGAAATTTTATCAACCGAAGGAAAAAAAAACAACAACAACACTTCCCATCATTCTCATCCATCCGCTATTTTGTCGGGAATGTTTGTTTTGTCGGCAGCACAATACGCCGAGATGAGAGAGATCCGTAAACCAAGTGAGATGCAAATAAGGTGACGGAGCCTCGCGAGCGATTAAAGATGAAAAGAGATGGAGACAAAGGGAGAGAGAGAGAGAGAGAGAGGCAGCTCGGGGAATCTTACGGGACTCGGAGACGCTGCCATCCTGCCTGATATGAAAG
The DNA here is from genome assembly GCA_016785325.1 of Chascanopsetta lugubris. NCBI lineage: Eukaryota > Metazoa > Chordata > Actinopteri > Pleuronectiformes > Bothidae > Chascanopsetta > Chascanopsetta lugubris. The sequence continues at coordinate 19,145 of JAFBJT010108051.1, read as the reverse complement.
CGTCTCGGATTCCGTTGGCTGGGGTGTCGTGCGCTCTGCCTCTGGGAGAGGGCCTCAGATGGATTACAGTAAGAGTAATCACAATACATGAATATGAGATGGCTCCCCGAGCGGGGGAGAGCTGGCTGCTTTTTGCCACATTCTATGTTTGTCAATCATCATCTGTCCATCATCCCCGAAGCCTCTGCCGCCGCCACCGCCGCCGCCGCCGCCGCCGCCGCCAGTCGCTGCCCATCGCCGAGAGCTGTCTCCCTCGAACGGACGAGTTGAAAAGAGCAAACTTTTGACACGGGCTCAAATATGTCGGCGCAATAACCGCAGCTTTGTGATTGCACTGGCCCGCTCAATAATGAAAGCCGCCGACAGATACGGGCTCGCACCTGAAAAGTCATTACCCGTGTGAGGTGAGCCTGGATGCAAATCCGAACCGTCGAATCTAATGGAAACGAGCGGAGCCGCACAACTGTGGATACAATCAAAGTCAAGTGTCACGGGCAGCTGAATTAAACATATTGAATCCGGCGTCAACACGCTAAACTCACTGAACGAGTCCGATCTCATAAAAGACGGGAAGGGTGGGGGGCGGCGGGGGGCGGGAAATCAATTTAATACTGATGTAAAAGAAAGAAACTCATGACAATAATAGCTTTCCACTGAATGTCACAGTGTGCGGTGTCTGGTGGGAGTAGTGCGCGCATGTCACTCACTTGCCGTCGAAGGGGTTGGCGCCGGGGATGATGTGGGTGCTGTCCCTGCCCACCAGGAAGCGCACGCGCTCGTAGAACGTCTGCAGGTTGTTCTGCACCGAGGACATCTGTGTCTCCTGGATGATGTCCAGAGGGTCCGGGGAGCCCACGCACAGAGAGGTGGTGTGACAGGTCGCCTGCAGACAGCAGTCTGGATCCATGCAGTCCACCAGGCCATCTGACAAGGTCAAACACACACACACACACACACACACACACACTCTCTCATTGAACAAATACCTGCATGGACACACACACACCTGGCAGCAGAAAGCCAGCATCTGAGTCACTGGGACGTTATTAACTTTCGCTGCTACATGACCTCGGCTTGGAAAACATTCAAAAACCTGCCCTGCGCTGGTGGTCATTTTCATCTGTAATTGAGATGAAATAATGCAAGACGGGGCGGGTTGCTGTGCCGTGCACTTCACTTTGCCAAAGTGGGTCATTGGACTCCCTACTCGTGGCTTTCGGGGGCATATCTGGCCAGATGGGTGATAAAAATAAACCCTGCTGTCAGGAGCCAGTCAAATCCCCAGCAGCACCCAAATCTTTGCCACCGAGCTTCCTGTGGCCCCTGCGCGGTGACAAGGGGAGACCAACAGCCCCCCTGCATGAATAAGGGATGCTAGTGCGTAGCGTTGAGCCCAGAGAGGATGATGTGACCATCGTGATACAAACAAATGGCTTCCTTGCTAGCTTGATATCAGTGTTCAGTTTGTCGTACGTGTTTTCACCAAATGGCTCGCTACGATATGTATTTTGCGAACCGCTACCCTCTGTATTTCTAACGTGATTCATTATTTAGCTAACTGGAAAGCAGAGTGTTGTCTTTTGTGGTATGCCATTTGGCTAACTGGCTAGCAGTGTGGGTTTCTTTCACCCTGTTTTTAGCTAACTGGCTAGCAGTGTGGATTTCTGTTATAATGGGTATTTTTGCTAACAGCTAACCTCAGGTTTCCTTACACGATTCAATGTTTAGCTAACTGGGTAGCCGAGTGTTACCTTTAGTAGTAAAAATTCAGCTCACTCGGTAGCAGCGTGTCTCTTTTGCCATGTCTTTAGCCAACCGGCTAAAGTGTATCTCAGCAACAGCCCCTGCATAAATAAGGGATGCCAGCTTGTAGCTTGAGCCCAGAAAAGGGGGTCTGGAGGACAAGGAAGTCACGTCTTCCACTTGGCCCCCAGAGTGGTGCAGCCCCCTGGCCTGCTCTATCTGTGTGTGTGTGCCTGGCTCCGCTCGGGGCTAGTTAGAGGGCAGAGCCCGGGACTTCCTCCCGGGGCAGGGTGCATTCTTGAGGCTCAGGGCCAGCTAAGTCGTGCTTTTTAATAAAAAATCTGGAGTCCAGGTGACTGAGTGGGGGCCATTCCTCATCCTGGCCTTACAGAGGAGTACAAACAAGCCTGGAGAGCATAAAGCAGGTACAGTGTACTCTCAAAAGTGCTCCAATTCTATAGTCAAACAGCGTCTGGGGGCAAGGCTCTGCCAGAGTGTGTAAAAAAAATTTTAAAAAGAGGGTAAGGCTGTGCTTTTGGATTTTACCTCCATCGTTGTCCTTGACGTCACCGCAGGCCGTTTCCATAGAGGTGTCACAGCCAGTGCCCCTCCAGCCCAGCTGGCACACACAGTACCAGCCATTGTTACCCAGAGTGCACCTACCATTCCCATTGCATAAACCAGGGCAGCCCTCTGTGTGACAAAAAAGGACAAAGACAAGGGTCGGCACAGAATATCAAAGAATGGGGGGGGGGGGGTCACATGCATAACTGTAAAGGCAACAATAAACAATAATAAAACAATGAGAACAATGCTGCTTGTTAATGACAATGGATTATTGCTGAATCTTCTCGGACGGCCATTTCAAGATGATAACGACCCTCGGCTGAAGTTGATTAATATGATACACCTTCTAATATCCCTTCGGAGTCAAATCAGATAAGAGGGATCGCTTCTAAATCAATATTCACTTATTACTACAATAGATTGGCCTTATGCTACTAAAAGCTGGGTAATGAGGGTGCTGCTGTATATTTGATGGCGTTCTCGCACATAATTGGATCCGTTTTTTATGCGATTTTCCAATGCGACCATCGTTATGATCGTAGAATTACCGCCACATGAGTTATTGAAAAAAAAAAAGAAAGATCTACGTCGGTGCTTGTACTCGCTTTTTGATAAATTGTCTCCAGACTCTTGTTAGGAATCAATACGATTATCCCAACAGGGGGAAAAGTGGGTGTTCTGCCATTAACGGAGGCAGAATGCAAAATAGAATAGTAGGAAGTGGATGGAGGGGCCGGTGGGGAGGGCTGGGTGGGGGGGGGGGGGGGGGGGGGGGGGGGGGGGGGGGGGGGGTTGCACACGCCGTGTTCCCGGGCATCTGACTCCAGGGAAGCTAAAAGCAGGCTGGGGCCGGAACGACAGGTGGAATGCTCCTCTGTTTCTCTCCGGTTAGGTCTTTGCAAGGGCATAGATCAGAGGATTATCTCGCTCATTTTTTCTGGGGCTGTTTGGAATTGATCTGGTACCTCTCTCGTATCCCCGCCCGCCGCCACCGCTGCAGCGGCGGAGGCAGAGGGTTACATCTAACGATATCAAACGCACCAAGTCTGTCACAGTTTGTGTTGTTAACAAGCCGTCTTGATGGAGGGAATGCTAAGCTTGACCCATTTTATCAACAGGGGAGAGAGAGAGAGAGAGGGAGAGAGGGCGGCCGTCTTGATGCTCTTACATCACATGGCGGGGAGAAGAGAGGAAAAGAGGAGGAGAGATGGGAGCAGTGAATGGGGGACATTTATTAAAGGCAGAGCGGATCAGTGGAAACGGTGATGAGAAAATAAAGAAAAGTGTTTAAGAAGATAAAGGTATAGAGGCAGCGCCGAGAATAGAGGGATGTCATACGTCACATGGTCGGTTGAGTCATCATGTCGAAGAACACAATGACTCACTGAAATATAAATTCTCTTCATACATATTCATACATATATATATATATATATATATATATATATATATACATATATATATATATAATTAACACACATTTCATTTACAGCCACTAAAGCAAAATCACATTTTTATTCATGTGAATGAATGTGACTATTCATAGGCCTATCACTTCCTGTGATTAGTTTTTTTATTTTTTTATCTAATACAGAAAAATACAGTAAATGTAAAATGTGTGACTTTGGCCACTGGGAGTCCATCGTGGGACTCTACGTCACCACTGCAGGTGAAAGTCTACTTGACGGAAATCCTTCGCACAGATGATGTCATGTATTTATGTTTCAAGTGAAAACAAACGCTTATTTGTCTTATGTATTTTCACTTGCTGACTAGCTTTGCTGATTTGTTTGATAACAACTAATCTGTGTATTTCTTGCGTAACAACATGTTTAGCTAACTAGATGTCATATGTCAATTAGCTAAATCGATGAAACTGTGTGGGTTTCTTTTGCTCTGTCTTTAAGCTAACTGGCTAGCAGTATGTTTTTCTTTTGTCAATCGGCATTAGCTCACTATTTCTCTTCATTATACATTGTTAAGCTAACAGGCTAAAGGTGTGTTTTGTACATAATACATTGCTCGACTAACTGAGTAGCTCATTGACTAGCAGTGTGTAAGGCTGTAAGGCTACATTGTTTACCGTACTACCTAACACTAGCTGACTAACTACTCTAAAATAGGACTGTTTCCTTTAAGACATTTTAGCAGAGAATCAATGCTATACTTGTAACAATTCTATTTTTGTCTTATTCATATTGAAATATTAGGCAGCTTTCAGCCATGTTCAGATGATGAAAATATGGCAAAAGCAATTTTCCACCGTCCTTTCACAATTGTAGCCATTTATTCACACTTTACAAATTTACCACGGAGGCAAAACACGAGTTTTTGCGGACCCATGAATAGCTCCTTGGAATCACTATCAATCCAGGTGAATAATAAAAGCAGCATGCAGAGTTGCAGGCTATTCAATAACAGGGAGAATAGAAATTATCAACAAAAATAAATAATTCCATTTCCATTTTCCTCTTGTTTCCTTGAAGAATAGGAGTCGCTGTTGAAGGCTAATGCCATTAGAAAGCATGCGGCTTGCCTCCTAGACACGCTCGGGCATTAGCCGTCCTTTTATTGAGCAAATGGACAAAACAACTGCGGTTCGACCAGCGGAGACAGATGATTAGTGTGCTCTGAATGTTTATTACAAGGATAAATAAAGATCCGCTCTCTGCTGGCAATGGTTCAACTTAATTGGCAGCTCTTTCAGAGAGGAGCCCCCCGCTGAGTCCTGCCTAAAACAGCTCCGAACGTGAGGGTGCGAGTGTTGGAAAAGGCTCCTCTGGCAGCCGCTCTCATGCCAGGTGGTCCATTACCAAGGACACAGTGAGAGTGAAAGAGGGTGCTGCAGGCGGGAGAGGCAGGGTTGCAGTGCAGCCTCCACCCCCTGCTCGCCCTGCACCAACCAGACCATGAACTCTTTTAATTAGATAGGATGCGGCCTCAGCACCTATCAGGCCCCCGCTCGCAGCTGCACGCTCATCCATAATGCATGGAACAGGTTATGAAGCCCCCTTCTTCCGCCAACTCTTCCCGTTATTGCGGAAAGCAAGGCTGCACAATAAACCCGAAATATTCGGAGAGCGGCACAACTTGACTCACCAGGTGCGAAAGTGCTAAGAGGCGAAAACGTGTGACGACATGGGAAAAAAGTTGATGGGAGGTGGAGGCGGATCTTTGGGGGTGGGTGGGTGGGGGGGGGGTGACTTGTTCGGGGGGGGGTGGGGCTACCAGGGGTGCGTGAAGTTTGCATGTGGGGGGAAGTTCATGGTGTGTGTGAATGGGTTGTTAATGCCATCTGGAGATACAATGGGAGGGAGGCAGAATTGAAGGAAGGAGGTATGCCATACCTTTCACTACCTTATCCAGATAGTGAGCTTAGGGAGATAAAAGACAAGACATATAAGGGAGGTTTTGAACAGTGCCACTTCCATGACAAGACAGCAAGGCAAGGTGTTAGTTCCGATCACATGAAGAATGCTGGCGTGACGCAAAACGCATGCATTGCGAGCACAACAAACACAATCCACCACAGAGGGAGTGGGATGACAGACAGGAGAAGAGACGAAGGGGGGGAGGGCGTGGCGCACCGAGAAAGATAAAGACATAGAAGAAAGAGATAGAGCGGAGAGGATAAAAAGGAGTGATATGTTCAGAAAGAACATTTCAATCTGTCCCCATTTATCAAGCGCCGGGATCGGCAGGATATCTCAGGGGAGTATTTCAAAAGCAACATGATTGATGCACATATTACCGTCTTTAAATCTCTGCGAGCGGCATCAGACGGGAGGTCAGGATGTTCGACAGCGAGCGCTTTTAATCTCAAAACACCTATATAGACGATGAGGTCGTCGAAGGCTTTGCCGGGGCCACGCCGGACCTCCCGTGCTCGGCGGCGGCGGCAGCAGCAGCAGCAGCAGCAGCAGCGCGGGGGCCGGGGGCCAACTGGAGCCGAGCACTCCATAATGAAAATTGATTGAAATTGAGATCTTTGGCTTCTTAATGGATGACACCGAGGAATACTCTTGTCAAGGGAGTGGGGATCTCAATATGGCACTTATAAAAGGCCCATCAATTATGTAAGGCCAGCATATGAAACATTCACAGATCCAGTCTGGGCTCTGTACTCGGGCGGCTCCGCTCCAGGATATGTGTGAGAATACGAAGGCGAAGGGGAAGTGAGTCTTTTTGAATGCACGACAAAGCTTTCACCTTTAAGACGAGCGGCCAGAACTTTTGTCCCCGTCAACTGTGTCAACTCGGATGTGGGGAAGCTGCAAATCTATTTCCATTAATATGCTGCTGCCGAAGCGGGAGGAGGCGGCGGCCATTGTGTTGCCATTTCCTCTGCTGATGCTTTTCCTCGATGTTACCATGTTAGACCACGGCTGTCAACAGAGCAGTGGCGGGTGTATTACTCTGATTCGAGGGCCTCTGATCTCAAGAAGGAATTTAAATGTAAAGCCTTGGTGGGAATCGGACCCGTGACCAATGTAGGTCAACTAAAGCCTCAGTAAATATGGTGGCGGGCCAATTGTCACTAGGTATCTCATCGTAATGACATTCAATTTGTATGCAAGACAATATCAAGTCATGCCATGTTTCAAGAAACAATATGGCGACATAAGGGACATCTAGTGGTGAAGTTGCGTATTGTAGCTGAATTCTCATTACGTTGATTGCCTATCTACTGTAGCCTTTAGTTACCATTGAAACTCAAAATGAATATAGTTAGTCCCTCATGAGAAACTGTAAAAACATGGCGATGCAACATGGCCGCCTCGTAGAGAGAACCCACTCCCAACGTAGCTTCAATTTACTACTACTACTTGACCAGTTTCTCCAAAATCGTACATACTGGACCTTTAACTTCAATCTGATTCTTCTAAATATATAAATAACATTTTTTTCTTTGTTTTTTTATGCTTTGATTTTAAAAAATATATATAATTTGATGCATTGTTCTACTTGGTCAGAGTTGTCTGATTTCCATAAGTAAATAAAAAAAAACTCCTCCCAGAAGAGAAGAGAGGAGAAGAGAAGAAACAGAGGAGAAGAGAAAACAATACAACACAGGAGCAGAATGGGAAACATTGCAAACTTGTGAAGCAGGCACCTCGTCCTCTGGATGATCTCAGCTGATGTTCACAGGAGGATCGACAGCCCCGTCTTTAAATATCACAACACTACATCACATTAACGCTCTCTCTCTCTCTCCTCTCACTGTTGAACTTGGAAACTGTCAAAACCCTTTGAACATCCATTAAAATGCCTACCTCTGTGGCTGTGGGCATTTCAAACAGAGGTCAGAGGTCAACAACAACAATAATCGCTTTTGGCTTTTGTTTTATATGAGCACAAACTCCTTTATTCTAACCGAGCCAGCAGGAATATCCCCTCTTATGTAAAAGTACATGGTAATTCACTCACTCTGTGCAGTTCAGTTGGGTCCTTCTACCTCTTAACTCTTCTCTGTGTAACAGATTTTTTGTTTTTTTTTAAATATAAAGAGCCCAAATCCTCAGCCGCTGAATCTCCACTATAGATCGCACCACACCGAATAACTTCCCTCTCGGCAAACACTGTGCAAAACTCTCCAAACTTTAAAATTTCGTTTTTCTCGAGAGCTCTTGACCTTCAGTCGAGTTCTGTGAAACATCACCTCCTGGAACAACTAGGAGCTAAAAGCGCTGTTTGACCTGCTCACATCGACTCACACGTCAGGCATTTTGAAATTAAGAGTAAATGGAAAAAAAAGGGGGGGAGGAGAAAAGAAAGAGATGAGGGGAAAGGATGAGTTTCAAATGAAAGGACACCTTAGCACATTCCCACATTAAAATGCAAGAAGGGGCAAGCCTCAGATCCTTGAGTAAACCTGTTCATGCTTTACCGAGTTGCACAAATTCAATTAAGCATGCTTTCCCCTCTCTTCTCCAACCGGACCCTTCCCCTCACACCCAGCGCCTCACACACACACACACACACACACGCGCACACACACACACACACATAGCCAGACAGACAGTCTAAGCCTTTGTTACCTCCCCCGCCTCCCCCCGCCTCCCCATCCAACCCAACCCCATCTCACCAATGGTGCAGTGTTCCCCGTTCCACCCCGGGCTGCATTCACATTTGCCGTCCTTGCAAGTGCCGTGCTCGTTGCAGCGCGGGTGACACGCCCTCTGGTCACACCCGGCGCCCATCCAGCCGTCCTCGCAGCGGCAGGTGCCCGACACACAAATGCCATGGCCACCACAGTCGGCTGCACAAATCTCTGTGGGAGACGGGGGGGGGGGGGGGGGGGGGGGCACATAGAAGAGGTATGGGTGTGTGCAAAAAAAGGAAGATGGAGGAGGGTGAGGGGAGGGGAGGGGAGGGGGGAGACAGGACGAGGCAACAGGGGTGAAGAAAAGACAAATCCAGGAGTTATTGTCAGGGAGAGGCGGCCACGCTCCACTACCTTGTCTGATGGCGGCTGAAAAGAAATTCCTGCACCTCATAAGGGGCCAATCCGTTTTTGACAATACAAATCTAATAAGTCCATTACAAAGCAAAGACAGGACTGGGGCCACCTTAGCGGACTTATTATAATTCTCCCCTTTGCTTCTTGTTCGTCTCTTTTGGTCACAAAGAAAAGCGAAAAGAAAAATTCTCATAGGAACAACTCCTATTTTGATGAAGCTGTAAATTTTGATTTCTTGTGCAGTGCACGCTGCTGGGTTTTTATTCCCGCCGATGTGCAGGACCAACTTTCAGGGACGGGGAGTAGCAGAGTAAAAGCTGGGCTGGTGCCATTGTGCCTGTAAACTGAGAGAGAGAGAGAGAGAGAGAGAGACCTCCCTAACAGGCTGGGATGATAGAGCCCGGGACATTACCCTCCGCTCTCATGAACCCGAGGGAGAGTATGACGAGACCACGGCTCAAAGAAATTAAACAGTGACAGATGACTTATTATTAATCGCATTGAAACGTTAACCTCTTTATTAACCATTCTGGCAATAAAAGAGGCTTAGCCGTATGGGCCACGAGGAACAATAGCCTTGGCTTATTAGCCGAGCCAATTCCAGTATGACCACGGGGGAGCGGACGGGAGGTAAAATCTTTTAATAAGTCAATTACTGCTTTTGCATTGCCTGTTTTGTCACTGCGACAAATTCAATTTGAGGGTTTTCTTTTTTCGCCCACAAACCATAACATGACATTAGCAGCTTAGAAAGGCTTGTTTTAAAAATCACTCTCCCCTGCTAATTACAGCTCTGTTAAACTATACAAATGCTAATTTTACATCTGACTTTGGATTGGGAGGTGCTGGCAGCGTTTGAGTGAGAGTCCCTTGTGACAGCGAACACACACACACACACACACACACAGAAAATGGTTCAACATTCAAACATTTAAAATATCCCTTATGGGCGTAATATCTTTCGAATAAAAGTGGAATGACGCCTAAAGCCAGTATTAACACTTCATTTGCGAGGTGCTAATGAATATAGTAAACATCTTTGTCGGATGTCATTAGCATGTGTAGACTTATAATGCAGACAACGTCTTTATTATCCGAACAAACTTGAAACCACTCTCTGTCCACGCGGAGAAGGGTTTCGGTGAATCCGCAAAAGTGTTTTTGATCATATGGCCCTTCTGTCCACTCGAGGGCGACAAATCCGAAGTGTGAATATGCTACTTTTTGAAACCGGCTCCCGAAGTGACAAAATCTCAAGAGCCCCTTGTATCCGTCTTTACAACCGATACACATCAATACGCCACAGCCCCACCTCTCCCTTAACCCGTATGTGCTAACCCACACCCACCACCACCACCACCACCAACAACAACAACAACAACAACAATGGCTGATGACTTGTAGTTCAATGTGAACGGATGCAGAAGTTCTACCCACACGCATGTCAAATTCTTCTTCTTCTACTTATTCCTCCTCTTCTTCTTGTTGTGTTTGTTTACATCAGCAGAGTTTGGTATATTACAGGGGCAGCGTTACAGCGCCACTTACAGGCCTGGAGGCTATTTACAGAATTTGTTTTTCACACGAAAACCAAAAGGATCGTCTTAGGTCTCTGTGTGGACAAGACCGCACACAGTTTTTCATGCAAACATTTAAGTAATGGACGACTGGGTCTTAATTATGTTCTTAAAACCGTAAAAGCTGGAACGACGCTCAAACACTGTATTAACACTTTATATGCAAGGTGCTAATGATCATAATGAACGTCTGTGTGGGGATCCATTAGCATGTGTGGATGTAAAATGCCGACTCCTTCCTTATTATCAGAACAAACCTGAGATCACTCTCAGACTCAAAGTGACTGTGAGACACACTCTGAAGAGAATGGGGGGGAGGGGGGGGGCGGGGGGGGACCTTTAACATGATAAAGCTGCAATTACAGCCTGTAGGCAAACCCTCATTATCCGCAGTGAGAGTCGTCTGCGGTGAGAAATACCCTCATCCCCACGGTGACTGTTACCATTTGCGCTAAAGGAGCGTGTAAACAAACTTTCCTCTGGGTGGGAGGATGGCAAAAATGGTATGAAAACACACATATTAAAGGACATAAAACCTCAGGCGTTGTTTTATGGTGGCTGGGAACAGCGGCGGCGGCGGCGGCGGCGGCGGCGGCATACGCTCGCACAACCCAGGTCGCACTGTTCCGAAGCCACATGAGAGCCGGAATGAGTTTGCGACTTAAAAGTATTGCGGATTAAAGAATCGCGAAAGATATATTAAAGGCTCTCCGTCTTTTTCTCGTCCGGCCCGGTTCTCGGGGGTTATGGGCTGCTAGCTGCGCTATATACGTCGAGCCGCGAGCTTAGTGTTGTATTAGCGCACAGAACGCTCGACAGTGAACAGGATGAAGGAGGATAAAGAGCCGACTCATCATCGTTTACAGAGCAGGTCTTTCTTCGCCAGGCAGACTCAGACTAACTGCCCATTTCACTTCAAAATCCCCGGGATTACCTAATAGGTCATTGTGTCTGCTCGGAATATAAAGGGGAAAAACATTTTTAGTCCAGCATATTTTTTTTTTTTAAATGATCATTATTCTGCGCGGGTACAGACTGTGTCGTCTAAATAACAGCAGCCGAAGGCAGGGGACTGTGTCGGCCTCGGCAAACAACAGAGCTGATGAACTGATTATAGACGCATCAGAGATTTGTTGAGGCGGAGCCATCTAAAGTGTGTTTATCTGCCACAGCAAGACATAAGGACGTTCCCTGTGTGTGTGTGTGACATTCTCCAAAGAAACACTGCGGAACCTATGCTCCTGCCAACGCTGCAGGTCAATGAAGTCACATGCTGTTCAGACGCCGGTATTACTGCCCGGTTTCCAAAACGTTAAACTTAAGACCTTTTTAAGACCGTAATGAATTAGGTTTAAGGACCCGAGTCAAGTGTGACAGATACGCAGGAATATCTGCGTACTGCCAAATTATTTATACCATCCCATAATTGAAGATAAGGTGAAGTAGCCAAGTGGAGAATAACCCCAGGGACATCACGTTATCTATCAAAGTACAGACAGGGAGAGGGGGTATCTGCAGTGTTTGCCCACAGCCAAGGCAAGAGGCAAGTTCTGATGGTGTACTGTCAGCGTGTTGATATCTGAGAAACTGACAATGAAGTACGGCCACGTTTTAAAGACCTATCTAAACATGCGCACGTACAAAGAACCCTTAGAACCCCTGAGAACCCCCGAGGCAACCTTGTGTTATCATAGGTCCAGAGGGAACTTCCCCACGTGCGTACAAAACCCCTTAACCCACTAAAGGGCAGGAAAACACCGGAAAATGTACAATATGGCTTTGATGGGGCATCAGGGACAACTACGACTGCTTATAGCGATTGGCTTGAATTTCCCTGGCATGAGCCAATAATGAAAAAAAAAAAAGGTCACTATCACATGACACGGACAATAGCCGGTCGCGAAAGCCCGCGCTCTCTCCAAAATGGCGGTGCTAAGGCGCGACAGTCGCTCTTAGGCTGATAAAGAACAAGCTAGCTGGAGCCGGGGATCAGGTCCATGTGACGTAGCCATGATGAGAGAGAGACAGCCTTGCCTCCGTGTCACAGGTGGTGGAGGTCGACGGTCATTTGTTTGCATTATACATGGCTGCTGCTGCTGCACCAGCGCTGACTACATATCAATAGCACCTGGGACAATGGGGCGAGGTCACATGACACAGTTTTGCACAACGGCCGAGCGCAGACTGATGAAGGCGACTGAGTGGGTTGGGCGAGCTTTTACGTTTGGTTAACTTTCGTAAAGTAGCGCGTTCACTCGTTTGCATGAGAAAGGGGATTTAAAGGTGCAGTGTGTGCGATTTCTGTAACTTCAAAAAAATAAAAATAAAAAAAATAACGCCCTCAAATGTACTTGCGGGATATTTCCAGGTGTCATCGAGGTACGTTCACGCCTGCCATTTACCACCGAATCATTCAGGGGGCACGTTAACACCTCGTTGACTCAATCAACTAAAATAGAGTGACACCACGAGCTGACAGAGGCGTCAAAGTAGTTGTCGTCGCAACTACTGACGAGTAAGAAATGTCTGTGGGTACAGGAGGATATTGAGCGACGGTGAAAACTCCGTGTCTGGAGCTGAGGATCAATAGGAATGGGAGATTGCATAACTGAAAAAACGTAGGGAATAAAAGCTGTGGCCAATGTTTTCATCGGGCACAGCTGTGACTAAACCGTGAGCTGTATTGAATATCAATCTCCCTCTATTCCTGAATTGACGCAATTTACGCTTGGATTACCTTTTCTTTTTTTCGCCTAATGCTCCTTTAACATGCATCTTTACGCGGCGTCTGCTGCAGAATGCAATGATTTCTCTGATGTTTCGCCACTTGTTTACAGCCAGATTCGCTCCAGCCCTTGAAAACAAAATGTTAGCTCTTGTAATTCGAGTCCGGGGGGGGGGGGGGGGGGGGGGGGGGGGGGGGGGGGGGGGGGGGGGGGTTGGGGGTTTTTCCTCACCTGTGGAGCAGTCGTGCCCCGTCCAGTTGGGATCGCAGCTGCAGGTTCCCGTGTCGGCCAGGAAGGCTCCGTGCCCGGAGCACTGGTCCATGCAGGAGGCCCGGGGGCTCTCGCATCCTGGCCCGCCCCATCCCACGAAGCAGTGGCACTCGCCCTGGACGCACACCCCCCGCCCCGAGCACGTGGGGTCCAGGCAGTCCACTGCAGGAAGGAGGTTCCAGAGAGACAATGTTAGACACTCGACCACCCGTTGTAGTGTTAGTGTTCGAGTGTGTGAGTTCAGTCAACAAGGGCGGAGGAAGTTCCCATTTCATCCGAGCAGAGGATTTGGAGACAAACAAAGCAAACGGCGACAGGTGCTGCCCAGACTCCTGCTGGGACTCGTCCATCCTCCCCGGCTGTAAACTCTCGCCAAAAGAATAGAGGATGTCTTCATGGGAGCCGGGTTAGTGCTGCGATTGTCTGAAATAATACAGCAGGAGCAGCAGGAGCAGCAGGAGCAGCAGGGGCAGCAGGGGCAGCAGGGGCAGCAGGGGCGGCAGGGGCGGCAGGCGCGAATATAGACGCTGTGGAGTGGACCATTCGGGGTAAAGCCAAAGTGAGGCAATGAGAGAGTATAACAGCAGAGTCCAACGATAGCAAATGGATGCATTTATGATGTGGAAACGCTTGCAGTTCACAGGGTGGCCACTTGAGGCTTCGGCCATTTTTGTCACTTCTAAAAATATAACAAAACCATGACATACTCAAATTTTTTATGAACTTACAATCACCTAAATGTATTATTTTTTCCCATTACCCTTAAATGAGCCCACTCATATATATTTACATGAGTAGCAGGTCCTCCCTGCGGGGGCCGCCATCTTCTACAGAAGCCCAGAGTGGACGTACTAAACATCGAACGAGTTTAAATGATAACTGATGATGATGATGATGATGGATACAACATGCAACTTCACCTCTAGAGGTCACCGAATCGTACACAATGCACCTTGAAAGCCAAAGACGGAGACTAGTCCCCAAAGCTGGAAATGGCCCAAGTGCCCACACACAGACCTGGAGCGTGTTTGACTCTGGGCGCTTTCCCGTCGCACTGTATCGGTTACAGCTTTGATTCGTATGCAAATATCAAATTAAGGTCCGACCCAGTGGCTTCTCCTCCCTCCAACCGTCGCTCAATGAGCGCTCACGTCGCAAAGGTGCAAGGGTTGTGGGAGCGCGGCGCGGCGGTAAACAACACCCTACGCACACGCAGATGGCAAACGGGCGGCGAGCGGGATCCGGCGTCTGGCCGCCGAGAGCGGCGGGGCCGCGGCGTGGCAGCTCCCCTTTACCATGACACAAATGGGTGTAAAGGCCGTCGGTGGTGAGACAAACAGGATCTGTAGCCTCTTAGCAGATGGTTCGGGCGCAAGGCGCAAAGATCAGAGGCTAACTGACAAGCCGGTCTCTCCTGGCAATTAATCATCACAGCTGAAGGTCGCGCGGAAGAAAGGTAGAAATGTTAAAGGGCCCGCCGGTCCACAGTCCCCTCCGCTCCTTATGGCCGGGCGCTCCACCCAAAATAGAACGAGGGCCTATGGGTGTCACACGCCCCCATTTATCAAACTCCCAGGGTCCATTTTTCATCCTGAAATGAGAGCTGACAAACACAATGGCTCCCCTCAATCTTATCTGGTCCGGCTTTATCCGGCATCCTGAATGCGGGGTTCCCACTGCGGGTTTTTACTCACGCCAGACTGTGGCTCTGCATTTCAAATGAATGCATTCTCACTTAAAGGTGCAGTGTGTAAGACTTTGGCCATTTTTGTCATTATTGGTCGAAAGTGTGTGTGACACACTGACATTTTCAACATCACATTCGTGTATTTCCGTTCCCATTATCCTTAAATAAGCCCATTGAAGTAGATTTACATGAGGAGCGGGTCCTCTCTACAGGGGCCGCCATGTTTTTTACAGTAGCCCAGGGTGGACTCACTAAACATCTTTTGATTTTTTAGGACAACTGAAGTCGACCACAGGTTCCCCTGCATGCTCGGAAGGTTGAGGGCGAGGTGATGGATGCAATTTCACCTCTAGATGCTTCTGATTCTTACACACTGCACCTTTAAGTAATTTCCTCCATTTCATTTGCATGATTTATGGAAGGACGCCGTGATGAGTTATGGCTACGGCACTCTTCACGATGGACATTGGTCTTCCAATGCTTTAATATAGTTATCAGTGACTCCAACAAGGTTATTTCCTCATCAGTATGGATTATGCAAAAACTAGCCGAGGGATTATAAAGATATGTGATACAAACACCCCGAGTTTTGCTGCTGATTTGGATCAAGGGAGAAGAAATTGCAAGATAAGGCCATTTTTTTTTTTTTTTTTTTACCTTTTCCTTGATTTCATAGAAACTGATGACACACCAAGCTTTAGGGGTTGATATGTGTGGGGGCGAGCGAGCTAGAATTTTGGATTCAATGAATTTAAATGTGTTTTGTCTAACGGGATTTTAGGGCCTCGGTGGAAGTAAGCGAACATCTATTGCCGGGGTGTCCAACATATCTCTATGGGGGCCGCCATGTTTTTACAACAGCCCACAGTAAACATTTTGAACATGCGGCTTCACCAGCATACGTCACCAAATTGTACACGCTGTACCTTTAAATGGACTTTTTTTGCCCTAAATCAAGGGGAACAATTTGGAGTTGTCTAGGTTTATGGGTTACTACATGATGATATAACTGGCCCCGCCCACTTGAGATCAAATTGGACTGTATGTGGCCCCTGAACTCAAATGAGCTCGACACCCCTGGTCTATTGGCACCATTGGCAAAGCGCCGATTAGCTATCATGACATCAGAGCGTTGAACCATCACGAATGAAAAGTCACCTTCTTCACAGTTCTCTCCTTTGTAGCCCGGGTTGCAGATGCAGGTTCCCACGATGCAGGTCCCGTGGCTGCTGCACGTGACGTCGATGCACTGGTTGGTGGGAACGTCGCACTCGGCGCCCTTCCAGCCGCTGTGACACATGCAGCGACCTTTAAGGTATTGACCATTCCCGCTGCATAGCACCGGACAGGCGGCTTTGAAAAGAGCAGACACAGGCACACATCCGTTTGAATGGAACCCCCCAAGCATGGCATCAAAGAATAAGGGAGCGGGCGCTAAAAAGGCTCGGCCGCGACAATGAGCTTCGATTGGAGGGTTCGCTCTCGGCCGTACAAGACGCAGCAGAGATTATAACACTTCACAAACACAGGTTCTGACACGTATCTTTGGATGGATATTTAAAAAAAACAGGAGGGCAAGAGGAGGTTTTTTTTCTTCTCTTATGCGAGCTACTATCTTTTTAAGACGGTGCCTAAATACGGCCTTGGCTCCAATAACGGAGCGAATGATTCGTTTCTAAGAGCTACTCCAGGGCTCTTTGATACAAATGAGCCGCTTCAGAAGTGACAAGAGGTAAAACCACATTATGGGATGTTTGATTTCCGGGGAGAGATGTGAAGAACAATTAAAAGTAAAATACAACTTAAAATTGCTCGGGTCATGCGGTGAAGATGATTCGGTCAGCGCCGTGAACGGTGGCGAGGAGTAATAAAGACCTTCAGGATGACGGCGGCGGAGGGACTCACCTCGTCCGCAGTCAGGTCCTTTGAAGCCGAGGAAGCAGTGGCAGGTCCCGCCCACACAGTCGCCGTTTCCGAAACAGTTGCTGGGACAGTCGTCGATGGATTCTGCAAAACGGCAATCAGAAGATTTTCTAAATAACGTGGCTTGAAAACCATTTTTAAAAATATATATATTTTTTTTGTTTCGCCACAATAAAAGAAAAATGTAGGTGTTAGTAATATGCGTGGAAACACATGTTGTGATCGTGTGCACTTCAAGCGAGAAGTCACAGAGCAGTCCACATTTTCAACACGAGCAACGGAGCCAAAGCTTCAGCAGCGTTGCCGAGAGCAATATTAAAGGGCCAGTGTGTAAGATTTATGTCAAAGGATTCCCGTTGTTATCAGCAGCGATGGTGTATGATCATGGGTGAATGAATAAATCATTCTTTCGTTTACATTTACATCAGCAGTGAATCCTTCCTACCACCATGATGACTCAGCATATTTTTACGGAAGCCCCGAATAGACAAACGTAAAACCTGTATCGGTGAGATGAGGCAAATTCAGCTTCAACGTGCAACTTCACGGCTTCACCACTAGGTTTCTCCACATTGCACATAAAATCCCACTCCTCTACCTCCACCTACTACTGCTAATGATAATATTCAAAAGGATGTGTAGCATTAAATGCAGCTTAATGCGCATCACATATGTACTTTCGTGTATATGTACTATCTCATGCTGTTGTGGAACCTTGATCATCTCAATTTGAAAACTAGTAAAATCCAATAGGTATTACTTCATACAATTATCACTGGTGCAATTATTCATTTAGTCTGAAATGGAATAAAAATGAGCGAGAAATCCTTCACACTTTTGTGTTTGTAACCTCAAATAAACCTTTGATGAGCCTGGAATAGATCTTTCTTTTTCTTTTTTCTTTTTTTTGCTGCCATGATAAAAAAAGCTTTTGATCTGTAATGTGGGCTTTTAACATGTGTGTTCTGTGCAACCGCTTGTAAGCCTTAAAAATCAATACCTCTAATGCAGGAACATGGCCTTCAGTCATATGTTTACCATTTGAGCTCTTTGAATCACACTGACATACGGACATAAATAGAAACAGGCAATGGATTCAACATGGATGTCCTTGTACAGGTATTGGACTGGTATGTTAGAATAAAATAAAATAAGAAAAAACTTAATCAAAAGGATAAAACAAAACAAAAAGAAAACAAAAAAAAAAGAAACTGAAAATAAAAGAAAAAAATAAATGAAATAAAAGAAAAACAAAATTCAACAGAGTAAAATGACAAAAAAAAAAGAAAATACAGTAAAAGAAAAATATCAAACCAAAATAACCACCCATTTAAACTACCGTCTTCCTACATTTGCTTTTATTAGGGAGAAAAGTGTCCGCTGATCTTTGAGGAAACCGAGCGCGGCCGTGTTTTCCCGGACACATGACTCTCGCTGAATTAGGCCTGAAATGGTGCTGAAAAATATTCGGTCTTGTCCGCTGCCTTCGGGCGGACGAGGCTCTGAGGCAAAACTTGGTGAACAAAGGATCTCTTGTGCTCCACAAAGGGCTTCGAAATGTGAGCCACGGACTCGGCTTCCCTTTACTCTGGAGAGTCAATCATCACCGAGGATGCAACACAAGACAGAGAGAGAGAGAGGGAGGGAGGGAGGGAGGGAGGGAGGGAGGGAGAGAGAGAGAGAGAGAGAGAGAGAGAGAGAGAGAGAGAGAGAGAGAGAGAGAGAGAGAGAGA
>JAFBJT010108050.1:21184-36457 GCA_016785325.1 Chascanopsetta lugubris | reverse complement strand
AAAACAAATGGCTGTTTTTCACAAGGTTAACTAAATTATGCGTTGTTGATCAATTGTCAAAGTGGTGTTCCTGTCCCATGTTTTTGTTTCCAAACATCTAAATAAGAAGAAAACCTCAGGGTTTGAGTGTCAGAATTAAAAAAAAAAACATCAAATGGATATAAAATAGTTTAAGTAGCTTTTTATTAACACAAAAGAGAGTTTCTGTTTAATCCCTACACTTAACCATCAATACGCGTTGATGCAATAAAGTTAAATAGCGATTTCTTTTAAACAGTCACTCAGTAGTCATGAGAGATTATTATGAGATTATTTCAGCCGTTTTATTTGCATAATTTTGTTTTGTCCTTTCAATGTTGGACTAAAATATAGAAATTAGACTAACAGCCCAATATTATATCTATGATGTGTGCATCACTTATAAGTGTAATAGAACTTACTACACAGTTTGTGCATAATTCCTCTTAAATTTGTTTTTGTTGTTGTTCTGTTTATATCTAAATTACTGAAACACTGAGCTTTCTGAAAGTCCCAGAGCAGTTGAATGTCACTGTTCTTACCCATAGCTACCTGGGTGCTTAGAGCAGCTTCAATACATTGATTTCTAACAGACTGCATGCTTTTCTAAGCAGCTTTAGCCTGGCTTCCATCTCCACATTGTTTTAAATGGAGACAAATTTGTTATTTCACATTTGCCATTTTATTTTCTTTCGGTTTCACAGTTCTCGTTTCCGTTTCACAGTTCTCGCGTGTTTTGCTAATTTTTTTTGAAAAAAGTGTCACATTGAGGAGACTTGTGTGTGTGTGTTATTGTAATCCATGAATCCACTGTTTGAACATCACATGCAGTGTGTCATTAAAATGGAGAATTGCATTTGTAATGTGTGTTTTTTTAAGAATGGGTGAATGGTTTTCACTACATGTACAGCCCACACACACACTCAGGGCAAATGGCTTGACAAAGAGACTGTCACCCTTACTGTTTCAGTCATTCTCAGGACTTGGTGTGTGAGTTATACTCATTTGTGCTGACAAGGCATCTACAGTATAAATCGGACAGGTTTACTTACATTGCAGTTTGACCTGTTGAATGGTGCTTGACCTCTGCCAGGAATCATCAAGCCCCCAAAGGCAATGAAGACACCCTTATGAGTACAGTCAGATTTTAGTGTTGTTTTTATACACGATTACCTGTTCAGTCAGAGATCATTATCAATGGTAGCCATGTTGACCACACACTCTCAAAAATAAAATGCAAATTCTGAGCATGCAGGGGAACCTATGGTAGACTTCAGTTATTAAAGCTCCAAAGATGTTTAGTAGAGAGGAGCTGCTCCTCATGAAAATATACATTAATGGGCTCATTTAAGGGCAATAATGTAGAAATAATCAAACGTTTAGGTCAACTTCAGTAATTGTTTTGTAGTATTTTTACAAGTTAGAAAAATGAACAAAATCTGACGGCAACTTTTAGCTCTGAAGGGAAGAGCGAAGTAAAGCGTATCCATCTGCACTATGCAACTTCACCACCAGATGACATGAAATCCTACACATTGTACCTTTAAAGTTTTGACTCTGCTCTGTATCAGCAAACAAAACAAACCTAAATATTTCCATAACAATGGAGGGTTAAATGTGAAGGTATACGTGTATATATATATATATATATATTTATATTTGACATATTTTGTTAAAAAAACAAAATGAGTGTGGACAGAATTAGGACGTGCAGTTACATAGTTTTTTTAAAATCACCTCATAAATTATACAGTGCATGTGTAAGTGTATACAGTACATGCGTTCACACATCAAAAGACATTTAGTTAATAAAGTGAAAATATTGTCCAGTTACATGTATGTACGTCTAAAACCGATTCTGCGCGTCTCTGAGCCTCGGTGACGTAAGTGTGCGCCGCGCGTGAACCGGCGTTGTCACCCTCGAGAGCGCGCACGGGCAGCAATGGCCGCTTTGAATCGCCGACATCCCAATCTCGACGACTTTGTCGGATTAAACTGGAGTTGCTGGGCGGACATGGTGAACATTTTACCCACAGACGGTGAGTATGTCTCCCCACCTCGGCTGTGGTCTCCACCGTGTCCCGGTGTTAGCGCGGCGCTGTTTTATTAGCTGTTAAAAAGCCTGAGAGCGGCTGAAAGCGCAACCCAAACAAAAGACCTGCTGGGTCCTAGTGCAGGGAGGATTTTTTAAACCAGCCTTACCGACCTTTTACTAAACACATATTTATCTTTAACGTTTCACGGACAAAATACAAACGTGGCGGAGAAACTCCGGCTGCTAGCCACCTCGTTAGAGTGTCTGCTATGGTGTGGTATGGTCATGGTTAGCTTTAGCCTGCTAGCTTATGTCTCAACAACAACAACAACACCCCCTCTACTTAAGAGGGATTTAAGTCTGCGAGCAAAGACACTTAAACAGCAAACAGCAAGGAATCAACGGGAAGTGGATCTGCTACAGCAGAAGGTGAATGTGTTTCTTTATCAAACAATTGAACAAACAACAACTGGAACCATCCCACTGGCGTCAGACTGACTCTTCTCATCTGATGTGACACACGGCGATTCCACTGCCTTTAAAAGCACAGCAGTGGCGCGGTGTGTACTGATTCACTGCACAGTCAGTGCAGTGAATCACACATACACACACACGTAAAGGCCACATGTGTAGGAGTTAGTGACATCCCACGGTGAAGCTGCAGCTTCACCTTTTTACCCCCTCACCTTCCTCCTCCTCCTCTCACTTTTCAGCGAGCTTTGGTTGCACACAGGGAAACGGTCATTGGTGAGAGTCAATGGCTGAATCCGTCTCACAGGACTCAGTAAGAGAATTGATATATGTTAGAAATAGAAATGGAAATACTTTTGCCTGGTTTTTGCACACTGGACCTTTACCTGCATGCCTCTGTAATGGGAATTACATTCACTCAATTCAATGGCCCTTGTGCAATCACTTACTCCCCGTACATTACATATGTTGAATAAATGATCATCTTATTATTATTATTATTATTATTATTATTATCATAATCACATCCGTTACAGATTTGAGTGTTATTTGACTTGACTTGCTTACAGAACCTACAATTGTTTGCTAGTTTGAGTCTCACCTCCATTTGATATATGATCAAGCTGATATAATCTATGGAAGGGTTGCATGTATTGTATTTATGACTTTGGATTGCTTCACCTCATACAGTAGATTGTAATTGATCCAGCCCTTCATCCCAGTTAAATATTGATTTAAGATTACGATAGCGCTAATTAAGGTCTGTTCTCCACTGAGCAGCTGTCACTTTATGGTCCATTCTCTGGCTTTATCTCAACAAACACCGCTACGGTTGTATTTCAGTGAACCAGCAACAGGAATGTGTCATTGTCACTCTTCATTCTGTCTATTTTCTTTCCTCGGTGCAGTTGGGTTAAATGATGAAGACGGCAGCAGTTGTGGGAAGAACCCATCCGAGACCATGACCCTCATGAAAGAAGGTTACAGCTCCATTCAGCATCACCCTTGGAGAGGTGATTGTAACGTAGATTAACTCTCTTTTCTGCCTCCTTCTCCAGACATGCACATATACGGCCATTGCCCAGCACACGACGATTTCTATTTGGTGGTGTGCAGTCACTGCGGTCAGGTGGTGAAGCCTGGGGCCTTTGAGAAGCACTGTGAGAGGCGTCATGGTCCACTCACAAAGATGTGTGGCCAGTCATCCTCTCTGGCTTCACAGCAGCGACCTCGTCCCGGCCAGCCTCCCTCAAATCTTTCCCTTTCTAGGGAAAGACAAAAAGATGGCAGGTGTCATGAGGATGGTGCGCCCTCATCAACAGCCTTACCTGTCCCCCAGCACAGGCCAACTAAAGCCCAGAGAGAGGCAGCCAGGTATTGTTGCCGATTGTTCACACATCGCTAGCATAGGACATGTTGATTATGCTGATTTAGGAGTGGCTGAGGTTTATGTGTCTCAGTTTGCCTCGCAATCTGTTTTCATTTTGTTATTTGGATGATGCCTTTATCCATAGGAATTTAGATTGATTGAAAAAAAACAATGTGTACGGTTTTATGCCACCCACCTTTTTACACATTACCTCTCTCATGCCCCCACCTTGAAATGTGCGTCTCCACCCACCTGTCCAGTTTGCCCTCAGCGGTGAAGGCCCCTCAGGAAAATCCTTCCCTCCCACAACACTCCTCGTCCACGCCTCGCCCCAGGGTTCCCCCATGGCAGTCAGGAACTCTGCGCCCTGGCCTCTGCTCCTCCTCCACCACCCCTCCCTTAGTCAGGCCCTCGGCGCAGAGGTCCACAGCTGGACCGTCCAGTGAGTCCCAGACCTCGTTGCGTGGAACAAGAACCTACAGCCGGATGTATAAAAACACAGAAAGTAAGTCCTGTGTTTGCACAACTTCTTTTCTTTCTTCCCCCGCTGCTTTTCTGTCACCTCTCTCAACCGTTAATATCTGGTTCAAACAAACTGTAGCCATAACCAGCACAACCAGCTGGAATGTAAACATCAAGCGCGTGTTCCCTCATCTCTCCTGGATCTTCCAGCGTGCCGAGAATCTTTGAGCGTGCAGTAGTTAGTTGTTCAAGAACGCAGAGAGAATGTTACAATTCTAGTCGGGTTATATGATGTCGCATACAGGTCATTTTGATTGTCGTCTGTGTAATGAGATTGTTCAGAAAGATTTTGTTTGATTTCGTTTGGGGAGATGACAACATGAGTGATTTGTTGTCTCCCCACCAGCATGGATGTTGTTGACCGACTCATTATGCTGTTGTCCACTGACGCCTGTTTGCCTCCTTTTCCCCACAGAGAAGGAATGTGACCTGAACAAACACAGCAGAACTCTGGATCCAGAAAGGAAGAAGCTGAGCAGCAGGGAACCTCTATGCAATGTAAACTTGAATTTCCCCTTTTTCGTTTTAAATGCTTGTTGCGATATCTGAATTGTAATTTATTATAAAAGAGATGGATTTGTAATTCATGGTCATTTCTATCACTTGTTCCTGATGGGGGTGTTGCTTTTCCTCTTACACAGACTGATCCCATCCACCAGCAGCAGAAATCACAGGGGAGGACTAAGGCTGTAGATCATTTTTCACCAGAGCAGAGAGAGAGAATCGCACCTGCAGGTCGAGATATGGAGCAGCTTCTGTCCAAATTAAAAGACAAAGAAGAAGCTTTTGAGGAGAAACTAACCCAGAGTAACAGATTCAACTTGAACAACAACGGCCCCATTCTCGGGTATGGAATAGTTTCATATTAACAAAGTCATTTTCTACACTAATATAATACCCCTTGATTTTAACAGATCAAGTTCATTGTTTATCCTTCAGGTCCAGAGATGAGTCAGAAAGCCTGCCAGAAGAGGAAGGTGACAGCACCGTGGAAGTCAAGGTACAGCCTCCCTACCCCTTCAACCAAAGCCTGGTGTCAAGTGAGGAAAGTGAAGACAATGAGCAGGAAGAAGCCGCCGACCTGCCTGCCTCACCCTGGCACCCCAAACCTCTTGGGGTGAGTAGTAAAGCACACAGAAGCAGCTACTGGATGGAGATTGGTTGAATTAGCCCTGTTCAGCCAAACACCATCCTTCCTTTGTCCTGTAGTTATGCACTTTTGGATGCCGTACCTTGGGATGCAGCATCTTCACCTTCGACCGCCGTTTGCATCACCTGAGATTTGCCCTCACCGCCATGTTGGAGCACCATGTCAGCGCACACTTGTGGAAGTGAGTATCATTACGGCATATACTACAATATATGCCCCGAAATCAGAGTGAGTTGTAGATGATAGCTAACATTTGGGAGTTTTATAGGTCCAATGGTTAAGATTTCGGTGAAACCTTTTCTATTTGCGGATATGGAACATGAAATAGTGATATTGATGTTTTAATATTTACAATACAATACAATATTTATATCACCTCAATGAACAAAATGTTCCTCTCAAACCTTAGCTGTATCCCTTAATACTTACGGTGAAGCCGGTCTTCTCCGTGGAGGCTGCCTTGTTTTTCTATTCGACCAGAATGGACAAACATAACACCTTTTTGGAGTTATTTAACAACTCAAATGTACTATCGGTTCGACCACGTGCAAGTTAACCTCTTGATGTCAGACACAAACGTCAAGCGGATACTTTTGAGACAGAATGTGACAGCAGCTGTTTTCGCTGGGAGCACTTCAAGAACAGTGAACCATTTGATTTCACCCAATGAGAAAGACGGGAGTCGAGTCAACCTCCTGCACTTTCTTCACCTTTCAGGAAAATGCCCCAAGTATCTCCCGGTCTCAGGTCATGTCACGTCACACCACCAGCTGTTAGATCACCCGCAAAACCCTTCCAGTCTACGGGCCCCCTCAGCCTTGACTCTACCTCACTCGGACAACCGGAAACCAAAAGCTCTCAGCATAACTCTCAGAGCACTAAACCACCTCCTTCCACGTCCTCTGCGAGTCGTGGACCAGGCCAATGGCGCAGCCCCATTGGACGACACAGCAAGCCTCAGCTGAAGGAGGTGGTGCTCACGCCGGATGCAAATGCTGCACAGAAAGTGACCAGGCTGACGCAGAGCGGTGAGGACAAATCCCCCAGATATGTCGGGGAACCGTCTCTCTATGAGAGGGGTCAGCCACGCACCCCGCCCCATAAACGACCAGCCAGTGGGAATGTCTCTCGGGGAAAGAAGCCATGTCCTCCGCTGCCACTGCAGCCCTCGGAGAGACACTTGTCATTTTCCCCTCCACCTGCAACAACAGACCGCTCCCCCTTCAGGAGAGCGAGCGCCTCAGGAATTCAGCAGAGGGATATGGTGGGTCCAGAACAAAAGAACCGTGGCCAAAAGCGCAAAGGAAGCAACGAGTCTCCGCCCCTCAGCTCCTCAGGATCCAAAACCTCCAAGTGTAAGCGCTTTTCCTCCCCCACCCACTCCAACCTCCTCAGCTTGAAGGGAGAGAATATCGGGGATGCGCTCTCTTGGGGCCTGGACAAAACTTCTAACAACTAAAGAGTGAACGGACTCACTTGATTCTGTTGCAGTGTGGACTGGAAACGATTCATATTTCTTTTCTAAATCCAGCGCTGTCAGACTGAGAAGACATGTATTTATTATATGTCTTGGATTCGTGTGTGTGTGTGTGTGTGTGTGTGTGTGTGTGTGTGTGTGTGCGCGCGCGCGCGTGTGTGTGTGTGTGTGTGTCCACATCTATTTATGTCCTCACTTTTTTATTGACATGTCAGGAATAAGTGTTTGTCTGCAAATAAATGTTTATTTTTGTAAGATAATTTTCTACATGACTACATGTATTGGTGAATGGCCTGTGTAAGAGCAATAAAATACCTCAAAATTCTTCTTATGCTGCTAAAATGAAGTGTGTTCATGATGAAACATAAACAGAGAACAAATAAACATTCCTTGAATTCTTGTAGCACTGTTTTTTGTTATTTCTTTGGGCTCCTGCTGTGAAACGTTGTGATTTTCAAATTGGCTACACAAGATGTAAATCACGCTCCCCTCCCTCAATTTTTGCAAATCAACATTATCATAGGATTGTTTTCAAGTTTAATTATCGAAGAATATTTGAGGAAGGCAGTTCAGAGTAAATGGCTGATTGTTGACCTTTTGCATATTGTCGTGCACTACACCGATATACCACTAGATGGCAACGAGTCATTGATGTTTCCCATTCCAAAGCACAGCGCCATCAAATTCGATCAACACAAATTGTACAGTGTCTGCTGGTCATGTGATTGAAAACTAAATCATGCTTTACATCTTGTATTTGCAGAAACAAAAACACCATAACCATACAGTTGTTTTTGTGAGTGCACAGTCATCTTGATGTTCAAAACACTAATTCCATCTCCCTTTACTGAGCATCAGGAGCAGATCCTCATACAGAGGCTGTCTGGTTGGAACACCATGTTTTCACAGTGGCCTGAATGGTAGAAAGGAGAGGCCGGGGTAGTGTTCAGTTGCACCATGTAATTCCACCATAAGGTTTCCCTAAATTCTCAACACTGCACCTTTAACAGTTCTACATAGCTATCAGGGCCTCTCCTAAAAGGCAAATCATCCACAAAAGCATTCTGTAACCAACCTCAAAAGATGTTTAGTTTGCCTTTGATCTGCTCCTGATGCTAACGTAGAGCGCTAATGCTAAAGTGACGACGTACATGGTATCACGGATATAAAAACATAGTACGATTCCTCTGTATACTTGAATCTTACACACTTGATCACAAACAGTCCACTTGTCCTGTGTACGATTGTTTCTGTAGAGACGCCAAGAAATGGACGCAGCACAAAAGTTTGAATCTTGATCTTTTATTAAAGTCAAAGGATATAGCAGTATTTCCTAAAGTCCTACAAGGTTGCACCTATCCTGCAGTCAGAGAAGCTCTTAAGTGAACCATGCAAAGCCATTCCATTAGCTGCGAAGTCCTCCCCAGGTTTTATGGCAGTGACCAACCGCATCGCGTTTGAGGCAGTGGTCAATAAACTCGGTACTCGCGAGGCTGTTAAAAGCACCGTTCTTGTGCCGCCGACGCTCCAAGCAGCAGATTGGAGGAGCAGAGAAGCTTTTAGCTCCACCATCTCAAAGATGTTCCCATAATTGCTACTAAACTCTGAGATAAGTGGAGAAAGAAGAGTGCCGGGCAGCGCGGGGCCACACCCCCTTTCCAGAAGTGATGACTTTAAGTAATCAGAAATGTGCCATTACAACAAATATAGCACTCTGCGCTGAAAATCCAGTGTTTTGTCGCCAGTGCTGCAAATCCAAACTTTTGAAAAAACCTTTTCACAATTGAAATGAACACTTTAAAGTAGGAGTTTCCTGAGATTCATCTTCCTTTTTGTCTTTCCATACTAAATATTAAAATCCCTGACTATTTTTTTTATTTTTTTTACTTAGGTCCAATTTCCGTACTTATTGAAAGTTGTAGCTTACAACTCTTCACATCACCTTCCTGTAAGGTAGGGGAGTCAAACATACGGCCCGCGGGCCAGAACCGGCCCACCAGAGAGAGGGGGGGTGGGGTCCAATCCGGCCCCTCACATGATTCTTTTGAGACATTTTCATTCATTAATCACTGTACTTTTTTTTTTTGTAAAGGCAAACATCTGAAGTCGTTGTTGTTTATAGGCCACCCTGCTGTGATTTCACTGGTCCCGCCCACTTGAGATCAAATCCGGCCGCACGTGGCCCCTGAACTACAGTGAGTCTGACACCCCTGCTGCAAAGCCTCTGTACCTTCTCTGTGATCTACCTATGGCTTTAGGAGCGAGGTCAAATCCATTGACTTCACAGTCGCCTTCTTTCCTATGCAGTTTTTTTTTTTTTAACCACGATCTCCAGCGAGTGTAAAATAATTCTCTTTCCATAAAAAACTAAAGCCCCGCCCCCTCTTATAACACAAACACTGAAGTCAAGACGGGAACTCTCAAACAACTAACAGGAGCACGGTGGCAGACAAAATGCAAAATGGTCATCGGATCACACAAGAATACACAGTCAGTACATTGGTAGAACATATAGTAGAACACAGCTAATCAATACTGAGCACAGAAAAGTGAGTTTTAATACACGGACTCATATATATATACTCATATATGTGTATATATATATATATATATATACTGTATATATAGGTATATATAGGACGGCAGATTTGCTTTGGAGGGAACAAACCATTCTTCACCTCTGTGTTAAGATGGTCAGCACAAGCAGCAGCGCTCCCCCTGTACACCACTGCAACTTGTAATTTCACTGACAGCCCACGGAGGACCACCCATTAGCCACGGCAAATTTGGCTGGACTGCTGCTGGTGGGTTACTGCAGGGCAAACACATGATGTTCAAGCATGGTCTGGCACTCGAGCGTGCCAACCACACTAAATATCAGCTGTTCGGCAATTTCAAACATATTCTCGGGCCTTGAAATAGAGGTTTTTTTTATACCGATCGAGGGGAACGACACGGAGCCACAGGGCGAAACGTACAGAGCCGGGATCTCTTGAACTTCTTCGTCGGCTGCAGCCAGTCTGACAGTATGTGTGTGTGTGTGTGTGTGTGTAAAAGTGTATCTCGTGTTATTTTCTGCCGCTATATATTCCTCCACCTGGTATTCTTGTGTGTGAGAGCGTGGAATGATTCACACACAACTCCGAGTGTGACTTCCGTTTCTCACCCACACAGGAGAGGCTGTGGTGAACTGTAAATATTCCACCGGTGCTGCACCAGGAAATATCTGCATCCCAACACGATGGAGGCTGAATTCATGTTCCCGTGTTAACTGAGTTCAAGTCATTCTGTTTGAGGTTACAGTGTGTAGGATCGAGTGGCACCCGGTGGTGAGTTTACATGTTGCAAGCTTGATCTTGATCTCCTATTCTATCTTCTTACAATTTCTGCAATTAGAACACTAGACCTTTAATTATCATCGTTATACAGTGAAAGTGGGAAAACCCCTCTCGTTATTGTGCTCTCCTACCACACGATTCAGTGGGAGAGCAGAGGTTGCAGGCCCTGGCAAACAAACAACAACCTCCAGTTCCTAGAGCGCATTTCACATTCATTGGCCAGCCCAGTGATTGCTCATGGGCTTAGGTCAGGGGACGGTCTGGTAAAAAGAGCGAGCGGCGCACAAACAAAAGCAATCTGGTCTGAATGGAGGCTGTCAGCGTAAACACAGAGCTGCAGAGCGTGGCTTTGTGCTGCTGTGACTCACGATAACACACCTTTTCCTCTTAAGACAAAGACGAGGGAAACGGAGAGGGGGGAGTGGTTGGGGGGCGGCGGGGGGGAGTGGTTGGGTGGCGGGGGGGGGGGGTTGGGTTGGGGGGCTGCCCCATCAAAAGATGCAATTAGCATTTAGACACGGTCTCCATTTTTTTCTGAATGAAATATCCATAACGCTTTGATGTTTCTGCTCAATTTCATTCACAATAGATTCCCAAAGCACGAGGGGGATCCTCTGAAGGATAAATATTTTTTTTTTTAAACCAGTGGGACCAGAGTCCCCTGTGTTACGTTGTTTTCTGTCAGCAGCTACAACCAGTCACATCTTTGTTCCTCCTCATCAAAAGGAACCCTGTTGAGGCGCTGGCGTTTACCTGCGAGTCGCAGACTCACACCACAGCCCCACGGCCAAACCGCTACATTAGAAACCAGCCTCCGTCACACTGAGCTCCAACACCGGACAAGAAGAGTGACTCCGCCGTGTTTCCTTTATGCTCATTGAAATCGACCCTGTGATTGTTTTTTCTGTGAGCGTTGCAACATTTGACGAGACTCAATGGAGGTGGTCAGCGAGTGCACGCGCACAGCTAAGTCCAGCTACAGCTATAACTCAAACTGGGGCATTTAACTGGTCTAGTGTCCTTGTCCCAGTATAGCACAGGAAAGGCAGGGGAGGGGAGGGGGGGCGGGGTTGTTGATTTATTGATCATAGTATGTCTGACTCCTCTATGATGGGTGGGTGGCGATATGCTCCCGTTAGGCTTTAGGACCCTTGTTCCATTTGACCTGTGACATCACAGAGCAAAACAAACGGGTTAGCTGTGGTTAACCCAAGCCCACTGTTCATCTCATCCAATAGAATCACAGTATGGCTGTTCCTGTGACTGGGTGAACGTAGACTACACTGTTTGAGCGCTTGTGAACACCGACCAGTCGCCGCTTAAAAGTCCGGTTGCAGCGGGACGGACACAACACATCTATTTTCTCAGTGGTCATTTGTGAAGATAGCGAGAGCAGAGGTGCGAAGGCTGTGAGTCGGCATCGCGGAGGGATTCGAATCTGCAGCGGCGTCGGTGGCACCTCAGTGGACGACAGACGACACGCGTGTCTGTCCTTGTATGGACCACGGTCCACGTGTGTGCGCAGGGTTGAGACAACATGTTGATAATCAGTCAAGATAAACTACGTCCCTGCTCCTCCCGGATCTGGATCTGCTGGAGCCGCTCCGCTCGCTCCCTGACAGTGTGAGGCGTCCATGGTTTATTTTGGGTTACACTGTAAAAGAATGCCGGTGTAGCTAAAGAGGTATTTATTTTGGATTGATCCTGTACTGGCTCTGAGCTGAAAACAGCTTGCGATGGCCCCTCAGATTTATACCACAGGGATCAGTCTCAAGCTGTGGGTTTACGATGTGCCGATTCTCTTCACGGTTGATTACGTATCACCGCCTTTGTCCCTGCATTTGAAAGAGGAGGGGTCAATGTGGCTATGATCTAATGTTTGAGTAAGATGCATCGATTCTAGTTCTTGTCATAACCAGGATTATGAGGCAGGTTTTAATCTGTCCGCATCGATATCAATATGAATGATATGTGAACTTTTTTCTCACCTCATTTCAATCTGTGCCAGTTCCACAGGCTGCTCCCTCACCTTGGACACATTACTACATCACTTCCTGAGTACTGATGAACAACATTAGTAGTTTCCTCGCACACTGCCGTTCCTTCACAGTATGAATATTATGTGCTACAGATTGAAATGCTGGAAAAGTCCTGCGTATTGTCCTCGCTGTCAACAAGGAGACAGCTTCCCTTCCACCTCCTCCCTTTGAGTTTCCACTACAGATCAGCGCCCGACGTCCATGTCCTCCCACCAGGCCGCTCCCAGTTTACATGAACTAAAACATGGCTCGTGTTGTGCCGTACACATCCAGTCATGTGGAATCCACAGCCTCATCTCAGACCACCATGGGAGTGTCTGAGAAGACGGAGCTGATGGACTCTGCTACCGACTTCCTCCTCTTGCCCTTCATCAGAGAACCGGCCTCCGCCTCCACGTCCTCCTCGTCCTCGTTCCCGCTGGGGTTCAGCTTTCCGTTCTGGCCCTGCAGGTCCTTGGAGTCTATGAACGCCACGTGTCGGTTCAGCTCGGCTTTCAGCGCCGGGTCCTCGTGGGTGGGCGTCACGCTGAGCATGGAGGAGTGGATGCTGTCCTCGCCCCGGTTCTTGCCCCTGCCGGGGCAGCAGAAGCAGCGGCACGGCGTCAGGTAAAGGTACATGAGCACCAACACCACACTGGCCAGACAGCCCACCAACGTGGTGTATGCTGTGTTGAGGGTCTCCCCGCTGCCGTGCATGGTGAAGTTGTGGACCTTCAGCACCACATAGATGGTCTCATTGAAGCTCTGGCTGGTGGCGAAGCACGTGTAGGTCCCGGAGTCCTCGGACCTCACCGGACTGATCTCCAGGCTTCCGTCGAGCAGGACCCTGGCGGTCTGGTTGCTTCCGCGTATCACCGGCACGTTGCCCGGCATCGTCCAGGTCTTTGTCATGTTCCTGTGTTTGGTGTCGCAGCCCAGCGTGAGCTTCTGCTCCAGGAAAGCCTCTTGACCCGCCTCCATGAAGGTGCTGCAGTTCATGGCCTCGCCGCTGAGATCAAAGACCGCCACCTGTGTTTTCTGCGGGCCGGGCAGAACGCACGTGAAGTCGTCTTTGAAGTCAAAGGCGGAGTTGAGCTTCCTCAGGTACCAGTGGGCCAGGAGCGTGTAGAGATCACAGTGACACAGCAGGGGGTTATTGTGAAAGTAGAGGCCGTTCTTAATCCAGGCCGGCAGAACCTGGACCTCATCTAAGGGCAACACCTTGATCTTGTTGGAGGACACATCCAGGAGGCTGAGCTTGTCCAGGCGGGACTTGTCCTTCACCAGCTCCAGGGGGAATCGTGAGATCTGGTTCTGGCTCAGGTAGAGCTTCTGAAGGTTTATCATTCCCGTGAAGGCCGCACGGTCAATCTGGGAGATTTGATTGTGGTACAAGAGCAGGACCTCCAGGTTGACCAAGGGCTCGAAGATGAACTCGTCCAGCTGCCGCAGACTATTGGAGGACAGGTCCAAGTAGCGCAGGTTCTTCACGTTCAAAAACGCCTCCGAGGACAGGAAGTAGAGACCGTTGTGGCTGAGGAGGAGGTTGTGGAGCTTCGGCAGCTTCTCCGTGGTCCACTCCGACCGTAGCCGCGTGATCTCGTTGTAGCTGAGGTCCAGCACGCCAGTGTAGTGCGGTATTCCGGTCGGGACGCTGGTCAGTTCCATCTTGGAGCAGCTGACGATGTTCGAGGCGCAGATGCACGTCTTATGGCAGTTCAGGCTGGATGCCGCCGCCCCTGCCGGCCAGAGCAGGGCCACACAGAGGCTGAGGAAGGGGGCCCATCTCCATCGCTGACTCCTGTGGGGTAACGTCTCCAGCAGGCTGTGGCCTGCTCTGGTGGACGCCTGCAACATGTTGGTGTAGATCCGGGAGAGGTTGACTACAGGTTCATTGTTAGAGAACAGCAAGGGGGAGGAGCAAGTGGACTCTCAGGCATCTTTGGCACCAAAGGCTGACAAAAAGAAAACACAGATGGCTTATGTTAGATGCATAAACTGAAAAGCACGTGCGTGCACGGTTTGACTGTATATGTCTGTGTGACGTGATGAACGCAGACTGCTCTGATGGGTGATCACACTTTTTTTTTTTTTAATCTGCCTGAAACAGTTACGTCATCATGATTTTTCAGTTACAAGGTCAACAAGATGAGAGAGTGGAAGAATAATAGCATGGACATTGAACAGCATAAAAAGTGACTTGAAAATTATGAAAACGATTCAAGGTGACTTGGCTTTGCAAGTTCAAACAACTCCTTAAACCAAAGTGAGGCAGACGCTTACGCAGCATCATCAACGTCCAACCAAGCTCACGTTGGACAGTAGGGCTGGAGAACTGAACTGATGATACAAATATTAAGTGGAGACACGTCTCCTGTAAATGCATTGTGAGATTTTTTAAAAAGTATTTTCATTATTATTATTATTATTATTATTATTATTATTATTATTATTATTATTATCATTATTATCATTATTATTATTATTATTATTATTATTGTTGTTGTTGCTGTTAATATTATTATTATTATTATTCTTGATTCTTATTATTTTTTTCATTATTATAATGTGACTTGACATGTGACACTGCGAATGAAAAAATCCAGCTGCTCTGGACCGGATCAACATTTCATTGCAGGACAAACATCAACTGACTGTAAATCACAGTCTTTGTGAATAACATGAATAATAACTGTCATGTAGTTCTACTTGTATCGTGAACATCTCGCAGAACTTGTGTGGATGTCCTTTGCACCTCAGCAGCCATGTGAAGATACACACACACACACACACACACAAACACACTGGCCTCTGTCCCCCTCACACACACACACACACACACACACACACACACACTCTTGTCCACGCTGCAACT
>JAFBJT010108050.1:0-16993 GCA_016785325.1 Chascanopsetta lugubris | reverse complement strand
CACCTGTACTTCACCTGTACTTCACCTGTCGTACACCTGTACTTCACCTGTACTTCACCTGTCGTACACCTGTCCTCCCTGTCTGTGGTTGGTCAGAGCCCTCAGTTCTGAATACTTGTCCTCAGGTGATTCCAGCCTGGAACATTTCTCCCATCAAGAAAAACAATGATGTCAACAAGGTGAGGTCAAAGGTCACACAGCAACATCCTGAATAATTTAGCAGCTGTTAAACAACAGGAAACTGTGTGTGTGTGTGTGTGTGTCCAGCCCCCTCAGTTTGTTGACATCCCCCTGGATGAGGAAGACTCCTCTGATGAAGAGTATCGTCCTGATGAGGAAGATGAGGATGAGACGGCTGAAGATGTGAGACTCTGCTCTGATTGGCTGCAGATCAGTGTTATCTGTCTGTCTGACTGTGTGTGTGTGTGTGTGTGTGTGTGTGTGTAGACGTTCCAGGAGAGTGACATGGAGAGCACAGCCTCGTCTCCCAGAGGAAGTCGTGTGAGTCGGCTGGAGGACGAGAGCAGCTGCAGCTCCTGGCAGGTCCAACACCCGCTCCACTTCTCTCATGTCAGAGGCTTTTGTTTCCATCACATGACAGGAAGTGGTTCAGCTTCATACCTTACATCAGTAGACTGTATTGATCCGTTGCGTTTTTAGCTCCGCCTCTTTATCTTACCTTAATCTTTGGTCACATGACCACAGACAAAAGTCATGAAACATTCAAAAGAACTCCTTCTCCTTCACTTCAGACGTGTCGGAGTCGCTCCAGGACTTTGAGGGCAAGGTCTGTCTCCATGGGCCCGCCCCCTCCCCCCAAAGCCCCGCCCCCTAAAGCAGTGACTGACAGCACGTTTTTGGAGAAACTTCACGCTGTGGAGGAGGAACTGGCTGTGTGTATGGAACCGTATCAGGTAACACAACAACAACACAACACAAAGGACTGACAACAACGACCAGTCCCATCTTTGTTATTATTTGTTAGTTTTGTTTTCATTCATCGATTCAAAGTGTAGATAAACATCGTTTGTCAGCTGCTTAATTGGTGCAGATGGATGTTCTGTTTCTAGTTCTCTTACTCACTGGAACTCACTGCTTTGACTGGATGGATGGTTGGATGGATGAATGGATGGATGAATGGTTTGATGGATGGATGAATGGGTGGATGGATGGATGAATGGTTGGATGGATGGATGAATGGTTGGATGGATGGCTGAATGGTTGGATGGGTGGATGGATGGATGAATGGTTGGATGGATGGATGAATGGGTGGATGGATGGATGAATGGTTGGTTGGATGGATGGATGAATGGTTGGATGGATGGTTGGATGGATGGATGAATGGGTGGATGGATGGATGAATGGTTGGTTGGATGGATGGATGAATGGTTGGATGGATGGTTGGATGGATGGATGGATGAATGAATGGGTGGATGGATGGATGAATGGTTTGATGGATGGATGAATGGGTGGATGGATGGATGAATGACTGTCCATCAGCCTCTGTCTGAGTCAGAGGAGGAAGTGGGACTGATGGCGTACCGCACTCGGTCCAAACGTCCACTGCGGGACGTCCCACTGGGCCGTCTGGAGGCGGAGCTCCGAGCCCCGGACATCACACCTGACATGTACGACTCCAGCTCCGCCCCCGAGGACAGAGACTGGACTGATTGGCTCCGAGGCCTGATGAGCTCAGACATGGACAATGAAGGTAAGGAAGTGTGTGTGTGTGTGTGTGTGTGTGTGTGTGTGTGTGTGTGTGCGCGCTTGCGCATGCAGGCATTCATGTTGATGATTGTACTCTGTCTGTCTGTCTCTCTCTGTCTGTCTCTCTCTCTCTCTGTCTCTCTCTCTCTGTCTCTCTCTGTCTCTCTCTCTCTCTTTCTCTCTCTCTCTCTCTCTCTCTCTCTCTCTCTCTCTCTCTCTCTCTCTCTCTCTCTCTCTCTCTCTCTCTCTCTCTCTCTCTCTCTCAGAGGAGTGTGATGATGATGATGATCCTGAGTACAACTTCCTTGCTGACATCGATGAGCCTGACCAGGAGGATTACCGTGACGACAGGGCGGTCCGCATCACCAGTCAGTACACACACACACAGGTCAAGACACACACACACACACACACACGCACACACACGCGTATTGTGTTTGTAGATTGTGTTTTTAGTCGCATGTTGATCTGTGATGACTGTGACGTGTTTGTGTGTCTGTCGTCGCACAGAAAAGGAAGTGAACGAGCTGATGGAGGAGCTGTTTGAAACGGTGATTCTCTACTACTACATCACATCTATCTGTCATGTGACCATGTTTCACTCACCTGGGTGTGTGTGTGTGTGTGTGTGTGTGTTAGCTAAAAGAAGACCTTGCAGGACAGGAAGTGGACGATGAAGGCCACGAAGAAGAGGAGGAGCCACAGGAGGAAATACACATTGTTGAGACAAATACACTTCAGGAAGAGCACAACATGTATGTAACACAAGAACAATTGTGCACATACACACACACACACACACACACACACACACACATAAAGTGCATATGTTCATTTAACAGAGAGGTGGCTGATGAAGACGATAGACCAATCACAGAGCTGCATACTGTGAAGCAGCGGCTGGATTGGATCAGGAAGAGACAACAGACACACAGAGTGTGTGACACACACTGCACAGAACCACACACACTCAGACTGGACACCAGACAGAAGAACAGACTGCAGCAGCATCTACAACAGGTACACACACACACACACACACACACACACACACACACACACACATCCAAACCTCATATTCCCAAACTTGTACTCCAAACATATACTACATGCATTATGTGTATTTAATGTAAATGTAATGTGTGTGTGTGTGTGTGTGTGTGTGTGTGTGTGTGTGTGTGTACGCGCGCGTGCGTCAGCATGTTCAGCTGCTGACTCAGATTCACCTGTTGACTTCACCTGTGAGCAAACTTCAGAGTGAGGCTGAGACCACGCGACAGTTCCTGGTAACAAACACACAAAGTGAAACACGCAACAGTAGAACACATGAAGTTCAGAACGTGAAAGCTGTGTGTTGTGTGTTCTGTGTTGGTGCTGCCCCCTGCAGGTTGAGCTGGAAGTGTTGGCTCAGCGAGCGGAGCTGCTCATGGCGCCATCGTGTCCTGGGTTCTGCAGCGTCTTCAGGTCGTCCAACCTGCAGGGGGCGCTGCAGCTGCTGGAGGAGCTGCGGCAGACTCCCGTCAGCTCCCGGGCCAGACTCCACCCCCCTGACTCCAGAGGATACAGTGAGTCCACCTGCAGGGCAGCATGAACACATGAACAGGTGTGAATCCGCACTCATGCTAATGTTAGCCTGTTAGCTTCACGTGTGTGTGTGTCTGTGTGTGTGTTGTAGTGCGTCGTTACCCTGTGATGCTGGCTGAGCTCGCTTGGCTCTTTGCCACACGTCCAGTCTTCCTCTACCCAGAACTGCTGCCCTGCGCCAGTCTGGACCCAGCTCTCTACTGCCCCCGCAGGACAGCTGCCTTCACTGCAGCTGAGGACTGGTAAACACATAATCACAGTAAAACACTGCCATGAATTCATGTTCGACTGTAACCCTGTGTGTGTGTGTGTGTGTGTCCTCAGTCTCCTGGTCCTGGGTCTCAGGAACATGGAGGGGTCATGTGACCCACCGAAGCTGGTGTCTCAGTTCCTGCTGAGAAAGTCTCTGGTTCAGGTTCGACGAAGGATCCTTCAGTGCTGTCGACCTGGTTTCCCCGACAACATCGTCAAGGTAACGAAGCCATGCGCTCAGTGTGTGTGTGTGTGTGTGTGTGTTGACATGTGTGCGCCCCCTGCAGGTGTTCAGGTACCAGCGGGTGCTTTGGCCGATGCCAGTGGCGTGCAGACCCGTTGATCCGGCAGAGCCACGCCCCCCAGTGGAGAGAGAGGAGAGCGTCATGCCTCTGTGGCTGCTGGTACATGTTACACATGTTGTCAGTCTTTAAAACACTGCACTTGCGTGTAATTAACATGCCCCCCCCCGTCCCCTCCCCCAGCGGAGTCTTCCAGTCATCTTTTCAGTCATTAAAAGGTATGATTCCGCTGCTGGCTGTGTCCTTGAGGCCCCGCCCACCTGCAGGGGCCCTCGGCCCCGACAGACTCAGCTGACCTTACTTCGCTCCGCCGCCAACAAATACAGCTTCCCCCCCGGGACGCGGTATCCGCCCCGCCTTCCCAAAGACATCGACTTCAAACGCATCGGCTTCGTCCTCGTACAACAGCCCCTCCCACCTTCCCCCACTGACCCCTCCCCCCAGCACGACGGGCAGGTGTGCCCCTCCGCCCCCTCACCTCCCTCTCCTCATCAACGATGCCCACCTGAGGCTCTCAGCCCGTCCACGCCTCCTGACATCATCACATCAACCGCCGAGCAAATCAGAAGACACTATCCAACCCTCGCCAGCCTCAGGAGGAGGGAGGAGCCTGCCATGAATGGGGGAGGAGCAGAGAGGAGTGAAGTGAAGCCTCTGACTCCTCCTCCTACAGGCCCCGCCTCTCTCCCCGATGATGTTGATGATGATGATGTCATCGTTGCGAATACAGAGGAAGAGGAAGCAGAAGAGGAGAGTGAGGTTCTCCTGGTCCTGTCGGAATCATCAGGAAGTGATGATGACCTGCAGGAGGCGGAGTCAGAGAGGAAGCAGGGCGTGGCTCTGACGGCGCCCACAGCTGCAGCAGATGACAGACGGTCTTTGATCCAGCTGCAGGTGAAACATCTCATCAGTCATTTATGGATCAGTGATCAGCTGATCATTGATCAGATCCACTCTGTGTTTCTGCAGAGGAGACGGTCGTCAGGGGCAACGGAGGAGGAGGAGGAGGAGGAGGAGGAGAGCGATGAAGAAGATCAAAGGCAGAAGGAGGACGAAGCCTTTGCTCAGGATTATCTCCACAGAGTGAGAACACACCCTCACACACTCACTCTGCTCTCTGATTGGCTGAAAGGGCTGATGGTGTCACCTTCACGTGACCCACACAGGTTTGTCAGGTGATGCGGGCGTGTCCAGGCGCGTCGGAGCAGCTGCTGCAGGTGTTGAATGGGTTTTCGGGGGCGGAGCCTGTGGAGCGCCTGTACCACAGACTGGGGCGTGTCCTGCGGCCGTGGCCTCTGCTGCTCAGAGACTTTGCCGCCTTCCTGAACCCGGAGCAGGCGCAGCGCTGCGGCCTGGTGAGTGACATCACCGTGACATCACTGATATTCCTGGAGCTTCTGTGTGTGTGTGTGTGTGTGTGTGTGACCACTGGAGGGCGCAGACACAGTGGTGTCAGCAGAGTCTCGCACGTGAACATTTCTATCTTTCCTTCGTGTTTCTGCTCCATTTAAAATCCACTGAGTGAAGGGGCGGAGTCAGCTCTTGTGTTGCCTCGCCGTGACTCTTCTTCTGTGGTGTTTCTCTGACAGCGGTTGGAGCAGCAGTTGTTTGAACGCAGCCGGAGGTTTCTTCAGCGACTGGGTCAGAGCCTGGGAGAAGGTTCCTCCATCTACCAGCAGGTGGTGTCGGTGCTGCAGGGAAACTCTCCACCGCCGCCCGGAGACCTGGACAAGGTTGACAACGACCTTTGACCCCTGGTTCGGGCGACATCAGAGTTTCTGATCAGAACGTTCGTTTGTTTCCCGGCTCAGATCTCGTCTCTGCTCGGACGTCACCCCGACCTGCAGCGGCTTTTCCTGCAGTTTCACAACCACTCGTCGCCCGTAGCAACCACATCAAAGAGCCCAGAACCAGAACCAGGTCCTCGCAGGAAGGAAGTCCAGCAGCTCGCCACTAAAGAGAGCGAGACAGGAAGTGACAAAGAGGAGGAGGAGGAAGCCGAGCATCGAGTTTGTGACAAGAACATCTCCGCAACGTCCACCGGAGATAAAGTCGTCATGTGGACCCGGTCAGAACAACGACACACACACACAAACATGAGTCATGTAGCTGCTGCTGAGTCATCAACACGTGATCAACACGTGATCAACACGTGATCAACACGTGATCAACACGTGATCAACATGTGATCAACACGTGAAACAGCCCGGTAAATCTACATTGTCTCTTCCTGTTTCAGTGAGGCTGACCGTATCATTCTGACGACCTGTCAGCAGAGAGGAGCCAATAGAAACACGTTCAGACAGGTCTCCACCCACCTGGGAAACAAGACCACCCAACAGGCAAGAGGGGGAGGGGCTTTAGAGAACAGGAAGTAAGATGGGCTTTGAAATCTGACATGATGTTTTCTATTTCCTCCAGGTGAGACTTCGCTTCCACTACCTGATGAATCTGTTCGAGGCCACTTCCTGTTCCCCTGAGGACCAGCCAATCACCAGGCAGGAGCCCGCCCCCAAACAAACATCTGAGCAAATATAGACAAGTCTGCTGTAAAACAGGAAGTGATGCGGGATCCGAGGGACTGATGAAGAACTCTTGAGGATCGTGACTTTCATGGACTGAATTCAAAGTGAGGGGGCGGAGTCCAGGATCCACACTGACCTGGTCTGGACCTGATCCAGAACCAGGAGATTCCAGGCTGTATTATTTATTTTCTATTTATTTGGTCTGCCCTCATCAAGACTCCTCCCCCTGTGGGTGTGTCAGGGGCGGAGTCTCTGAGGCCAGATGTGAAAACACCAGAAGGACAAATAGTTGAAGATGCTCAGAACTGTTTATTCATATTGAATATGAAGTCATTGTTTGATTGTTGAACGAATAAACATGTTTTTTATCTGAAGACAAATTAAAATGACGTTTGCCCGTTTCAATATTTGATTGTTTTTATTTGTAAATGTTTTTATTGATCTAATTATTGATTGTATTCCTGTTTCAATGAATGATTGAAAGAGCGGATGGTTTCTCCCTGTCAATCCCTCTCTCATGCTCTAGGTGGCGTTGGCGGGTGGATTGTGATTGACAGGTGATTCAACCAATCGTTTGGTTACATCACATCACAACTCACGGCTGTGGCCCAATCAGAGAGCTGCTTTCCGGTGTTTCTACGTGGCCCCGCCTTTTTCTTTGACAGCTGGTGAGAGAGCGGTGTTAGTCAAGTTTACGTCTGTTTCGCAGAAACACCGGAAGTACAGACAGCATCCGGCTGAGAACCTTCAGAATAAAAGCAGAGAACTCTGCGTGCTGAAGGAAACGCTGCGTCAGCAGATCCAGTCAGTCAGTTGTGATGACTCATCTTTTCATCTTTCACCCGTTCAAGTGTCAAATAACATCGATCACAGAATCTCCGCTCTCGTAAAGTCTTATGTTTTTATTTTGAAAGTTCTGACCGGATGTTGATGTGCTTCCATCTGTCTCGACAGTTAGCGGGGTGATGAAGACGCTCGGTGGCGTCTCCGTCATATTGTTTTGAATATCTCCACCTGAAACTGTCTCTCTCGCTCTCTCCAACATGGCGGCCGTGGTCCGCCTCCTTCCCGCCGTCACGTTGGCGCTGCTGCTCAGGTTTCCCGCCCCGGTGTCCGCGCGCAGGGACGTTCTCGAGCTCGGGGACGCGGACTTTGATTACCTGGCAACGGAGCACGAGACCATGCTGCTGAAGTTCTACGCTCCATGGTAACGGGGGGCGGGGGTTAGCATTAGCATCGTTAGCTCAGAAAACGCAGAGTCTGATGCTGTGATGATGATTGTCACCCCCCCCCCCCTCAGGTGTGGTCACTGTAAGAAAATGGCTCCAGAGTTTGAGAAAGCAGCAACGAAACTGAAGGGAATCGTCCAGTTAGCAAAGGTAATGTCTCACCTGTCCCTGTCTCACCTGTCCCTCTCTCACCTGTCCCTCTCTCACCTGTCTCTGTCTCACCTGTCCCTCTCTCACCTGTCTCTGTCTCACCTGTCTCTGTCTCACCTGTCTCTGTCTCACCTGTCCCTGTCTCACCTGTCTCTGTCTCACCTGTCCCTGTCTCACCTGTCCCTCTCTCACCTGTCCCTGTCTCACCTGTCTCTGTCTCACCTGTCTCTGTCTCACCTGTCCCTGTCTCACCTGTCTCTGTCTCACCTGTCCCTGTCTCACCTGTCCTTCTCTCACCTGTCTCTGTCTCACCTGTCCCTGCCTCACCTGTCTCTGTCTCACCTGTCGCTGTCTCACCTGTCCCTGTCTCACCTGTCTCTGTCTCACCTGTCCCTCTCTCACCTGTCCCTCTCTCACCTGTCTCTGTCTCACCTGTCCCTGCCTCACCTGTCTCTGTCTCACCCCGCTCTTCCCCTCTCCCCTGCCCCTCTGTCCCCTGTCCCTCTCTCACCTGCCTCTGTCTCACCTGTCCCTGTCTCACCTGTCTCTGTCTCACCTGTCCCTGTCTCACCTGTCTCTGTCTCACCTGTCCCTCTCTCACCTGCCTCTGTCTCACCTGTCCCTGTCTCACCTGTCTCTGTCTCACCTGTCCCTCTCTCACCTGTCTCTGTCTCACCTGTCCCTGTCTCACCTGTCTCTGTCTCACCTGTCTCTCTTTCACCTGCCTCTCTCTCACCTGTCCCTGTCTCACCTGTCTCACCTGTCTCACCTGTCTCAGGTGGACTGTACTGCTAACTCAGAGACCTGTGGTCGTTTCGGAGTGTCTGGTTATCCAACTCTGAAGATCTTCAGGAACGGGAGAGACTCCGCCCCCTATGATGGACCTCGCACTGCAGGTAAGACACACACACACACGCACACACACATACACTTACAGACATGGTGTTTACTTTGTGTGTGTGTATGTGTGTGTGTGTAGATGGGATGTATCAGTACATGAAGAAGCAGACGGGTCCAGACTCGGTTCTCCTGGAGACGAAGAAGGACCTTCACACCTTCACTCATCACTATGACGCCAGTATCGTAGGTAGGACGTTGCCATGGTTACGTGGTGGTGGATGTGAGATGTTTCTCATGATGACCTCTGACGCGTGTGTGTGTGTGTGTGTGTCAGGTGTGTTCTCAGGTGTGGACAGCTCTGCTCTCTCAGAGTTCCTTCGAGCAGCAGCTCTGTTGAGGGAACAGTTCCGATTCGCTCACACCGTCGACCCCAAGCTGGGCCACGAGTACGGGATTCAGTCTGAGTGAGTCCTGAAGCTCATCCACCAATCAGGAGCCAGAACCAGTGGTTTTCATGACATTGAATAGCTAATTCCGCCCCCTGGTGGATCAAATGTAAAATGAGGAGTCAGAAGGTTCTGTTGTTGTGTGTCTGTGCTGTACATGGGTTTGGGTGTGATTCCTGTGCTGTCCTGTAGGGGGTGTTGTTGTTGTTGTTGTTGTTGTTGTGTGTCTGTAGTTTGAGGTGTGATTCCTGTGCTGTCCTGTAGGGGGGTGTTGTTGTTGTTGTTGTTGTTGTTGTGTGTCTGTAGTTTGAGGTGTGATTCCTGTGCTGTCCTGTAGGGGGGTGTTGTTGTTGTTGTGTGTCTTTAGTTTGAGGTGTTATTCCTGTGCTGTCCTGTAGGGGGTGTTGTTGTTGTGTGTCTGTAGTTTGAGGTATGATTCCTGTGCTGTCCTGTAGGGGGGTGTTGTAGTTGTGTGTCTGTAGTTTGAGGTGTGATTTCTGTGCTGTCCTGTACGAGGGTGTTGTTGTTGTTGTTGTGTGTCTGTAGTTTGAGGTGTGATTCCTGTGCTGTCCTGTTGGGGGGTGTTGTTGTTGTGTGTCTGTAGTTTGAGGTGTGATTCCTGTGCTGTCCTGTGGGGGGGTGTTGTTGTTGTTGTTGTTGTGTGTCTGTAGTTTGAGGTGTCTGTGGTGCAGGTAAATACTGTGGTACAGGTAAATACAGATACGTACTGTGCTACACATAAATACAGGTAAATACTGTGGTGCAGGTAAATACTGTGGTACAGGTAAATACATATACGTACTGTGCTACACATAAATACAGGTAAATACTGTGGTGCAGGTAAATACTGTGGTACAGGTAAATACAGATACGTACTGTGCTACACATAAATACTGTGCTACACATAAATACAGGTAAATACTGTGGTGCAGGTAAATACTGTGGTGCAGGTAAATACATATACGTACTGTGGTACACATAAATACTGTGCTACTCATAAATACAGGTAAATACTGTGGTACAGGTAAATACAGATACGTACTGTGGTACACATAAATACTGTGCTACTCATAAATACAGGTAAATACTGTGGTACAGGTAAATACAGATACGTACTGTGCTACACATAAATACAGGTAAATACTGTGGTACAGGTAAATACAGGTACGTACTGTGGTACACATAAATACTGTGCTACACATAAATACAGGTAAATACTGTGGTACAGGTAGATACAGGTAAATACTGTGGTACAGGTAGATACAGGTTAATACTGTGGTACAGATAAATACAGGTAAATACTGTGGTACAGGTAAATACTGTGGTGCAGGTAAATACTGTGGTGCAGGTAAATACTGTGGTACAGGTAAATACAGATACGTACTGTGGTACACATAAACACAGATAATACTGTGGTACAGATAGATACAGATAAATACTGTGGTGCAGGTAAATACAGGTAAATACT
Source organism: Chascanopsetta lugubris (assembly GCA_016785325.1). NCBI lineage: Eukaryota > Metazoa > Chordata > Actinopteri > Pleuronectiformes > Bothidae > Chascanopsetta > Chascanopsetta lugubris. Next base: position 6,490 of record JAFBJT010108050.1, on the reverse strand, counting down.
GTGGCACAGGTAAATACAGATAAATACTGTGGTACAGATAAATACTGTGGTACAGATAAATACTGTGGTACAGATAAATACTGTGGTACAGATAAATACTGTGGTACAGATAATACAGATAAATACTGTGGTACACATAAATACAAATACATTCTGTGGTACAGATAATACAGATAAATACTGTGGTACACATAAATACAAATACATTCTGTGGTACAGATAAATACTGTGGTGCAGGTAGATACAGGTAAATACTGTGGTACAGGTAAATACTATGGTACACATAAATACAGATAAATACTGTGGTGCAGGTAAATACAGGTTATTACTGTGGTACAGATAAATACAGGTAAATACTGTGGTACAGATGAATATTCATTTTCACGTTGAAGGTCAGAATCAGAATCAGCTTTGTTTCCACTTAAAGGGACTTTGTGAAGTGACTCTATATCTTCAAAATAAATGGTACAACAACAACTACATAGTAAATAGTTGACATACAAATACCTGGACCCTGAACCCTATTGACAAAGAAAATCATCTCAATGATTAGTCAAATATCTAGTAAACATTCAATTGTTACAAGGAAAATATACTTTGTCACTGAATGACTGGAGTTTAGGTGTTTGGCTGACACCTTGTGGTGAAATCATCAAACTACGACAGAAACATCATCTCATAAAGGCAGACCTGGACACACCTGGACACAACTGGACACACCTGGACACACCTGGACACACCTGGACACACCTGGACACACCTGGACACACCTGGACACACCTGGACACACCTGGACACACCTGGACACACCTGGACACACCTGGACACACCTGGACACACCTGGACACACCTGGACACACCTGGACACACCTGGACACACCTGGACACACCTGGACACACCTGGACACACCTGGACACACCTGGACACACCTGGACACACCTGGACACACCTGGACACACCTGGACACACCTGGACACACCTGGACACACCTGGACACACCTGGACACACCTGGACACACCTGGACACACCTGGACACACCTGGACACACCTGGACACACCTGGACACACCTGGACACACCTGGACACACCTGGACACACCTGGACACACCTGGACACACCTGGACACACCTGGACACACCTGGACACACCTGGACACACCTGGACACACCTGGACACACCTGGACACACCTGGACACACCTGGACACACCTGGACACACCTGGACACACCTGGACACACCTGGACACACCTGGACACACCTGGACACACCTGGACACACCTGGACACACCTGGACACACCTGGACACACCTGGACACACCTGGACACACCTGGACACACCTGGACACACCTGGACACACCTGGACACACCTGGACACACCTGGACACACCTGGACACACCTGGACACACCTGGACACACCTGGACACACCTGGACACACCTAGACAGACCTGGACACACCTGGACACATCGAGACAGACCTGGACACACCTGGACACACATGGACACACCTAGACAGACCTGGACACACCTGGACACACCTAGACAGACCTGGACACACATGGACACACCTAGACAGACCTGGACACACCTAGACCTGGACACACCTAGACAGACCTGGACACACCTGGACACACCTGGACACACCTAGACAGACCTGGACACACCTGGACACATCGAGACAGACCTGGACACACCTGGACACACATGGACACACCTAGACAGACCTGGACACACCTGGACAGACCTAGACAGACCTGGACACACCTGGACACACCTGGACACACCGAGACAGACCTGGACACACCTAGACAGACCTGGACACACCTGGACACACCGAGACAGACCTGGACACACCTAGACAGACCTGGACACACCTGGACACTCATGGACACACCTAGACAGACCTGGACACACCTGGACACACCTGGACACACCGAGACAGACCTGGACACACCTAGATGGACCTGGACACACCTGGACACACCGAGACAGACCTGGACACACCTAGACAGACCTGGACACACCTGGACACACCGAGACAGACCTGGACACACCTAGATGTGTGTGTGTATATATATGTGTGTGTGTGTGTGTATATATATATGTATATATATATATTATGTATAGTACGATATTTGTTTGTACACTTACACACATGTTATTTTCATGTACATGTATAGATGGTGAGTGGCCGGGACCCTTTGATGCCGAGCCTAAAGGAGGGTGTGATCCATATCACCAGAAGCTCAGCCACATCAGGGTTCTACACCCTGGAACATAGAAAAGGACACTGCCCCACAAACCCGCTGTTTCAGGCCCCTCAGACCACCAAGAGCCCAGGTGAATCCTCATGCTGCATATTCCCCTCTGGACCTTTTCAAACGTTACCCTGACCACAAACCGGACACAGTGCCCAAACTCCGACACATTGTGCATCAATCCAGCAGAAGATGAGAAGCTGTCAAAAATCATCCCCAGATTTTTCATAGATCAATTGAAGTGAGTCCCCAAGTCACCAAAACCTGATACTTCATTTTAAGAAGTGCCACACACAGTACACTCTGTTTGACTCTCATTTAGGTGAAGAAGGTTTTTGTCTGCCATTCCCTCGTGGCCTGATGTTGATGTTGAGAAGCTGGAAAAACTGCCTATTGCCACCTGCTTTGTATAACGTTTACTTTGATGTTAATGTTACATTTTATGTTATATTTGCACTATTTTGAATTCTGTGACTTCTATAATGATGTACATAACCTGTTTTCAAATGTAAAAATTTGGATATAGTTTGATTTCATTTCAATTTTACTATAAAATGTTCATATTTGCAATTTGTGTTCACATTTTTGATATTCAAAATGTTTCAATCAGCATGTTTGTCTTTATTTTGTCATGAATAATATAATTTTTGAAAATCTGAATTGTGAATTTTGTGTTTGTGAGCCCAAAATGTTCATACAGTAGGTCAAAGTGAAAAAAATAGGTCATCAAGGTGAATTTGTGCTGATTGAGACAAAGGCAACATCAAAGATATAGAAAAATGGAGATGAAAGGCAGACCTCTAAGTGTATTTGCATTTAGTAGTATCATTTCAAAGTTATGTAGATAGACAAACAGGAAAGGTGGATGAAATGATGTCTTATTTGTCAACTATTTAAAGTTTAGGTTCTTAAACATCATATATTTAGTCATTTGAACATTGCAGATACTTCTGCTAAATCTAAAACAAATGTTTATTTATGTTATACTTGCTTATTTGATATTATTCACTTCTGAAAGGAATACTGAGTTACCTCAACGTAGCACACTGTTGGTAAAAGTGTGTATGTGTGTATCAGGTGCAATACCACCAGTTGCCACCGGGGGCGATGTAGAGTAATTTTTGCAAAGCACACTTAAGCACACTAGTCTGTTGAAAGTGCCATATGGGGTCTATGCTGAAACTTTGCCAGGGCATTGTTTAGACCCTCTTTTCCATGAATTCACTCTTCATTTTTGTGGGGTCCATTATTTTGGACCCCACAAAAATGTTGGGCCCTGCACCATGAGTGTGCTGTCAGGTGCTGGTCCTCATCATGTACTAAACACACACACACGCACGCACGCACACACACACACACACACACACACACGTCATTTTTATCGTAGAAATGAATAGAATTAATCTTTTTTAATGAGAGATTTGACTTGTGTTAATGTCCTTTGATTTGATGTCGTTTTTCATTTGAATATGAAATAAAACTCTTTGACCTTCAGCTTATTGCCATGAAATATTTTCTATGATAAAAATGGTGCGTGTGTGTGTGTGTGTGTTGTGTGTGCGTGTGTGTGTGTGTGTGTGTGTGTGTGTGTGCGTGTGTGCGTGTGTGTGTGTGTGCGTGTGTGTGTGTGTGTGTGTGTGTGTGTCTCACGCCTCAGTGATGAGTCACAGGAGCAGATGAGTGCAGAGATGTCATGCTTGGTAAGTGGGCGGAGCCTCCTGCGGAAACAAACAGTAAACCTGCTTCATTCACACAGACGCGGCCGCAGGTTATTTTTAGAAGCAGCAGGTTTCAGACTCCTCCCACCTCCACATCAGCTCCACCTGCTGGACGCCAGCGTAACGACCTACGTAACAACCGTACGTAACGTAAGGGGGGGGGGGAGGGGGGGGGGGGGGGGGGGGGGGGGGGGATCCGTTCTGCTCTGCGCAAACGTCGCAGCCGGTTCACTCGATTCACCGACGACAGGAGACGTCACCGTTTTCTGCCGGGAAAACATCTGGAATTATTAGTATTGATTATTATTATTATTATTATCATCGTTTACGTCATTTCGATTATTGTTATTGTCGATTTCTGTTGGATACATCGGAGGCGCGAGTCCGTCAGGTGGAGAGAGAGAGAGAGAGAGAGAGAGAGAGAGAGAGCATCAGATCCGCCTAGCAGAGGTGAGACACACACACACACACACACACACACACACACACTCTCCCTTTAACAGACATGGGACACACACGTCAATCACCTGTCACAGCGCAGGTGATCTGTTCTCAGCCTGCGCTCATCTTCTTCATCATCTTTATCTTTATCATTTTCATCATCATCACCATCATCTTCATCATCTTCCTCATCATCATCATCTCCATCATCATTATTATCTTCATCATCTTTATCTTTACCATCTTCATCATCATCATCTTTATCTTCATCTTCATCATCTTCATCCCTCCCTCAGGTCTACATCATGGACTTTGTTATTATTTCTACATGTGATGAACACATGGATCAACCACAGCAGTGGAGATGATGAAGAAGAAGAAGATGATGATGATGAAGATGTGTGTTCAGCCTCATGATTGGTCTGCCCTGATGTTTCCTCTGGCTGCAGGTGAATGTGTGTGTGGACCTTCACACTGCACCTTTAATGCAAATAAAACACAAACACTCACATAGAACAGAAGTGGGCGTCACCCTAAGCCCTCAGCTCCACCTCCCACAGGGAACCCAGGCCTCCTGCAGGTGACACCTGGTATTGCAGGGATCCAGTCCTGAGGGAGCAGCAGAGAAACTCGAGACTGAAACGTAAAGTCCAGTTCAAGGTGGAGATGTGTTTCACGTGACTTCACCACTCGATGGCGCTGATTCCCACCCAGTCATTTCAGAGGTGGAAGTCTGAGACCTTCTCTTTGTCCTTTCGCCTCAAAACACAGAGAAAATGTCCGCAGGTGTTTTTGAGTGACTTCTTGGCTCGGACTCATCCTGTGTGAGCGGAGGTCCGGGGGTTCGAATCCTCGGCATCTCACCACAACAGGAAGCTGAGGAGTTGTGAAGAGGAAGCAGAATGTGCGTCGTGTTTTGATGAAGTGACTCACTCAGAGTGAGTCAGTGAAGATCATCATCATCATCATCATCATCATCATCTCAGACGTGTGGCTCCTCCCCCTCGGGCCTGGGCTCGCCGGATGGCACCGGTCCACGCTCCACGGAGCCCGGCAGGATCCTCGGCGCTGACGCACGTCCGCAGACCCCACGCGCCGACCTCCGTCCGCCTGGCTCGGCTCCACCCCCTTTGCTGCCGAGCTCCTTCGAGTCGAGTGGAAAACTCACAAACCAGGAGAAAAAACCTTTTCAGCTCATCAACAACATTTGGACGCGACAAATAACAACACGGGCGTCACAGCAAAGACACACCAGTCTTTGTTTGATGGAGAGTTTAACAATTCAAAAGGTCTGGTTCTGTTCCTCCTGTAATTCCACTTTTTGACCACTAGAGCGACTCAGGAGCCGTTACAGCACTAATCCCTCTTTCACCGGCGTCAGTGGGTTTTTGATACAGGTGGATGTTTTGAAGAAGCTCCCGGGTCACATGACTCATGTTCTCACACTAGATGGAGATACTTCAGCTTCATCTTGGCAGGAAGTGACGACGCCTCGCTCCTCTTACCTTATCGTTGTCGTTTCCTTGCATGATCACGTGACTCACCGGCCCGCTGTGTCGTCACGGTCTGACCACCAGATGGCGAAGGCAGAGCAGCGGTACGGGCAGCGGGACGGGTCCGACCAGAACTTCGACTACATGTTCAAGCTGCTGATCATCGGGAACAGCAGCGTGGGGAAAACCTCCTTCCTGTTCCGCTACGCCGACGACTCCTTCAGCAACTCCTTCGTCAGCACGGTGGGAATCGACTTCAAGGTGAAGACGGTTTATCGCAACGACAAGAGGATCAAACTGCAGATCTGGGTAAAGATGGAGGAGCTGTGTTTACCTGTGTCCCTTTAAAGGTGCAGTGTGTGGGTTTAAAGGGGTGTGTGTGGGTTTAAAGGTGCAGTGTGTGGGTTTAAAGGGGTGTGTGTGGGTTTAAAGGTGCAGTGTGTGGGTTTAAAGGTGCAGTGTGTGGGTTTAAAGGGGTGTGTGTGGGTTTAAATGTGCAGTGTGTGGGTTTAAAGGGGTGTGTGTGGGTTTAAAGGGGTGTGTGTGGGTTTAAAGGGGTGTGTGTGGGTTTAAAGGGG
>JAFBJT010108049.1:72499-84527 GCA_016785325.1 Chascanopsetta lugubris | reverse complement strand
GGGGGGGGGGGGGGGGGGGGTTCAGCTGTTCTAAACGCAGGTACACGCGCTTTTCCATGCACTCTCTCGCCCTGACTTGTGAATAACCACGCGCCAATGCCCCGTGAAACCTCCAGGAGCTCTTGTGAGCAGCGATGGAGACGATGGAGAGGAGCAGACTGCACCGAGGGAGGCGGCACCCGAGGAAGACACACAGCCACCAACCAAAAGCAAAATGGAGCAGCTCTTTGGGTTCAAGAGGGAGGAGCTGGGCTCCTGGCGGAACCTGGTGACCCTCCTGAACCGCCCCACCGACCCCGCGTCCCTCGGCATCTTCCGCTGTTTGTTTGGTGAGTTCACGTCCAGTCAGACTTCAGATCAGTGTCGTCTGGCTTAAAGGTCCGTGTTGACTCTGATTAAAAAAAAAAAAAAAATTATAAATGTATAATTACCTGAATATACAAATTGTTGATTTTATATAACACTGGACGTCACCCCTTTTTATACCAGGAGCAGGTCCTACACCCGTGGGATGATTTTGTGGAGTGTAAAAATCCAACACACACTGAAGTACTCGCACAAAGAGACAACAACTTGTTGTTGTTTATCGGTGCTTTTACTGCTCCGGCCCACCTGAGATCAGATATGTCCGTACATGCTCATCATAGGTTCTCCCTTACCCCCACCTCTCCCTAAGGCAAGGGGGAGGTGGGGGTGTTCAGTTGGAATACGCAGCTCCACCAGTTGATGTCCCTAAATCCCAAACTCTGCATCCTCCAGAGGTTTTTATAGCTCTCAAATTAGAGGCCTTGACAACACAGCGCTGTCAGGGCACGGAGAGCTAAAAAAAAGAAGGTCACAGTGTTCCCAAAGTGCTGGAATCTTCAAATACGTGGTCAATCTCACATGACTATATTTAGGGACAGACAGAATTCGGGGTCGGCTTTCAACAGAGAGAAACTTTGGAAACCATCGGCCACAGAATCCACAAACATAACACCACAAAACGTGATGGCTTCCCTTGCGCTTGAGAGAGTGAAATATTGGTGAAAAAACAAAAAACAAAAAAAAATGGAGGAGCAGTGTATGAAAAGTTGAGGTGTGGTCAGGTTGTTTTTTTTGCACAGCGATGTGATGTGTCATGTCTCTCGCGTGCAGGTTTGCTCATGGTCATCGACATCACTCAGGAGCGCGGCCTCAGTCACCTGGACTATAAGTACCTGGACGGCGCCCCCGTGTGTCGCTTCCCCCTCTTCAACTTCCTCCAACCGCTGCCACTGGACTGGATGTACCTGGTCTACGTGGTGATGTTCCTCGGTGGGTCACACCTTCTGTCTCATGTTTGAAGTGTAAAGGTTTAGTGTTTCTAGAGACCGCATGAGTGGGGGGGTGGGGGGGGGGGGCTGACTACACGAGCACATTCAGCAAATATGGAATTTTTTTTCCACCTTTATTTCCCTCCTTAAGGCATTTCCCGTGTTTGTAAGCTCCGTGATTTCACCACAGGGAGGAAATCCATAAACGTTGAGTAGATTCTTCACATTCCTGACTTTTACTGCCGAAACCTCCAAGAAAAGACCGTGACTAGTTCTCCAGTGTAGAGCTGTGATGAATACTGAGCAATGTGTTAAGTCATATTTTTTTTTTTTTTTATAAATCAGAAATGAAACCACACGTGTGTCGAACTGGTGGTCAAAGGGAGAGGACCCCTCCTCATGTAAATATACATGGATGCACTCATTAAATGGTCAAATGGGATGATGGTACTTTCATGAATACGTCGGTGTATCATTGTTTTGTAATTTTTTTTTTTTAGAGGTGACAAAAAATGCAGCGCACCTGTAATGCTAGTGCCGTAATGGTGCATACGTGTTTCCCAATGAAGGCGCCGTGGGCATCGCGCTCGGCTGTTTGCACCGTCTCTCCTGCCTGATGTTCATCTCCACCTACTGGTACATCTTCTTCCTGGACAAGACGGCCTGGAACAATCACTCGTATCTGTACGGCCTCATCGGCTTCCAGCTCACGCTCATGGACGCAAACAGATACTGGTGAGTGGGAGGTGGGAGGTGGCTTCCGTGTTCCTGTGGCCTGCGTGCGATGTCGTAAAAGATGGAGGCTGTGTTTGTGTGCGCTCGTAGGTCGGTCGATGGGCTGCGCAGACCCTCCATCAGAAACAGACACGTGCCTCTGTGGAACTACACTTTGTTGAGGACACAGGTTTGTACGTCGCTTGGAATCCTCCTCCGTCACATCTGAAGTATCGGCCTTTACCAATCTCCGCTTTTGTTTTCCCTCCAGATATTCATAGTGTACTTCATTGCTGGAATCAAAAAGCTCGATGCTGATTGGGTGGAAGGATACTCCATGTCGTACCTGGCGCATCACTGGCTTTTTGATCCGTTCAAGTGAGTCATGTCTGCTTTTCATGAGTGATGTTTGAGCTTCACCGCTGTCATTCAGACTCTGTTGTGCCAAACGTTCTTCTCCAGACTGATTCTTCCTGTGGAGCTGGTGAGTCTGCTGGTGGTGCATGGAGGTGGTCTCTTCCTGGATCTGACAGCTGGCTACCTGCTGTTTTTCGATGCCACGCGGCCAGTCGCCTTTTTCTTTGTCTCCTACTTCCACTGCATGAATTCACAGCTCTTCAGTATCGGTACGTTTGTTTTAAAGCTCGTTTTGGGGTCAACGCAACCAGAACGGGTGTATAGATCTTCAGAAAATGCTGCTCCACAATTCCAGATCCTGTTTTTCCCCTCTTTGTGAAATGCTCTGTGGAGCCCCGGCCCCTTCCTCACAAAAAAGCATAAACTGCTCTGTCAGAGTCTGACTGCCACAGTGACATGAGCTCAAACAGGAAGTAGAATGAAATCCAAAAACAGAGCATTTTAGCAACATACTCTAAAGTATTTTCCACCATAAATTGCACCGTTTCTGCAAACAGAGCATCCATGCAAGCTGGGAAATCGTATTATGACGCCTTTAAAGGTGCAGTGTGTACGATTTGTTGACATCTATTATGTTGGATCCATCACCCTCACCCTTCTGATCTTGCAGGGAACCTATGGTCAACTTCAGATGTTCAGTGTGTCCTCTCTGGGCTACTGTAAAAACATGGCAGCCCCAAATATACATTAATGAGCTCATTTTAGGGTTATGGAAAAAAGTAAAACCGTTAGGTGGTTGTAAATTCGTGAAAATGTCAGTATGTGACATGCAAATATTTTGAGAAGTGTCAAAACATATTACACACTGTACCTTTTTAAAAGTATGTCATGTTACTCCTTCCCAGGCATGTTTCCCTACACGATGCTGGCCACCAGTCCTCTCTTCTGCTACGCCGACTGGCCCAGAAGATTCTTCTCCCACTTCCCAGCATTCCTTGGCAGCCTGCTGCCCATCACCTCACCGGACGCTCAGCCCAGCCCCTCCTGTGTTTACCCCGAGATCCAGAGTAGCGCCGGCACCGAACGCCAGGAGACTTCAACTGACACCAAACCCTCCAAACTGAGACGGAGGCACAAGCTGGGAGCCATTTTTACCATCATCTACATCGTGGAACAGTTGTTCATGCCCTACTCCCACTTCATCACACAGGTATATCGGCTGAGGTGGTTTTTAGCGTCAAAAAGACAACACAAACTACGTGACTCGGTGATTAGCTAACCTACTTCACGCCCATAAGGACTTTGATTTCTACTAAAAGCTCCTAAATACTCCGTGAGTCACCAGACTCGGTTACTCAATCCGAGTCAACAGCCTTTGGTCTTACGCAAACAACAGCTCCTGCTGTGTTGGCAGCCGAAGAGCCGAAACGAACAAAAAACAAGCACCGATGAACCACCTGTCTTCGTTCCGAATGAATGTGAAGTCTCGGTTTCCACTGCAGCCCGAAATCATCCGTATTAACACGAAATTGTATGTAAAAACGTTCTGTCGACAGGGTTACAACAACTGGACCAACGGCTTGTACGGCTACTCCTGGGACATGATGGTTCACTCGCGCAGCCACCAGCACGTCAAGATCACGTACAAAGATGGACAAACCGGAGAGGTTGGATATTTGAACCCCGGGGTGAGTCGGAGAGGAAACGGATGAGATAAACATGGTCACAAAACAAGGCAATACTGAAATGTTCTTGAATTTCTAATCACCTAAATGTTCTTGGTACTGTTGAACGTTTGAGGTTCAGTATCTTGCACGAGATTGGCCGGAGGAGTTGGGATCAAAGCACTCACCCTCCGTTTGACCTTCCAAGCGCTGTCTCCTCCAGGTGTTCACACAAAGCCGCAGGTGGAAGGACCATGGCGACATGCTGAAGCAGTACGGCACGTGCCTCAGCGAACTGCTGCCTCGCTACAATATCTCGGAGCCTGAAATCTACTTCGACATCTGGGTGTCCATCAATGAACGCTTCCAGCAAAGGTATGGGAGCTCCCTGCCTGAGAGCAAAGGATGGGATACACAATGAATGAGTCGTTATTACCCGAGTGTGAAAGCATGAAACAAAGGGGACTCTACTTGCCAGGATCTTTGACCCCCGCGTTGACATCGTGAAGGCCGATTGGTCCCCGTTCCAGCCCACCCCGTGGCTGATGCCCCTGCTGGTTGACCTCTCACCCTGGAGGACCAAGTTCCAGGAGATCGAGGGCAGTCTGGACAATCAGACCGAGATCGTCTTCATCGCAGATTTCTCAGGTCAGGCCGCGATCTCCTCTCCTCATTCAGGTGGGAAATATGGTCCGACTGCAAACGTTCTCGGCGACGGCACGTTTCCTTGCAGGTCTTCACTTGGAAAACTACGTGAGCGAGGACCTGGGCAACACCAGTATCCATGTCCTGCAGGGCAGCGTGAAGGTGGAGATCGTGGAGGAGAAGAAGAACGTCAGTCTCCAGGCTGGTGAGAAGATAAAGGTGGGTCCAACACAAATGCCAGCTCCGCTCCGCCGGCACCGGTGTGATCTTCACGCCGTTGGGACGATGTGAATGTGTGCAGGTTCCTGCCGGGGCTTATCACAAGGTGTACACGGTGTCCGAGGAGTCCTCCTGTTACATGTACGTCTACGTCAACACAACCGAAGCGGCGCTGCAGGAAAACTTCACGAAGCTGTTTGAGCTTCAGGAGCGCATTCGGAACGGGACAGGTAAAACCCGCACCGACTCAAAATCCTTTTCAACGTGCACGTTTTTGGGATATAAACTTAAAAAAAAAAAAAATTTTACTGAAGAAGCTCAAGAGCTTTAAAGTTGTGGTTCTCAACTGCTCTGACTTTGGTGCCCACCATCTTCCCACAAAGGGGCAGTGTTCAAGATTTTCTTCCAAAAACATTACGAAACAATTACATACTGACATTTTCATGAATTTAGAATCACCCAATGTCCCCGTTACCCTCAAATGAGCCCATTCACGTATATTTACATGAGGAGCGAGTCCTCTCTTTGGAGGCTGCCATGTTTTTACACTGGACACAACATGCAACTTCACCTCTAGAGGTCACCAAATCACACACTGCACCTTTAAACCTGCACATTGTTTAATCTAAACACCAAACAGTGGTTTCAGCCACTCAAATGTCCTTTATGAAAGGATGCAGGAGATGAAATAGTACAGAATATCACACAAAGTGTAGTCTGTGTTACTATCTGTGAAGCATCATCGCCACCTACTGTTAAGGAATGTGAACACACGGCACTCCGATGTTTAAAAAAATACAGGGACCCCCCCCCCCCCCCATACAGGGCCCCCCCCCCCCTCCCCCCGCTGGTAACGGGTCTGTGACCCACCAGTTGAGTATCACTGCTCTAAAGGTCCAGTGTGTCAGATTGAGTTGAAATGATTTCCAATTCTATTTTGCACAAAGATGAAATGATACACTGACGTTTTACAGTATAACCACCTTCAGTTCTTTCCATCACCCTTGAGTGAGCCCCTTTTTATTTCTACAGTAGCCCAGAATGGACAAACTTAACACACTTTGAGCTCCGATAATAACTGAGGGTTGTCAATAAATCCGGCCAACAAAACCTTTAAGGATCAGTGGATACTCACTGGCCTGTCTCTCCTCCAGAGACGGAACCTTTAGCGCCAGAGCTGCAGCCTCTTGCCGCGGCAGTCGAACACGAGGGTGCGGAGGTCAACGCCACGGACCCCATCGTGCAGCTGTTCTTGAAAAGGCAGCGGCGCATCAAGGAGGTGAGGAAGCGCAGAGAGGCCGGGCTGCTGGAGAGGCTGGAACGCTTCACCGTGAAAAAGTACTACACCATTCGGAGAGGGTGAGTCACGAGGGGTTCGTTCATTCCTCGTCCTTTCGTACTGATTGTTCCAATTTCTGAAATGTTCAATTTCACCATTTTTTTCAAACTGCACCGTCCAACGTACGATAAAAAAAAAAAAAGCTCTTTCCGATTGTTTGTCAAAAACGTCAAAAGAACAAAGGGAAGACGGCTCTTTGAAATTGAGCATTTTTAGAAATTGGAACGATGAGTAAGAAAGGACAACGAGACACTATTGGTACGTTTTTATCTTTCAGCTTAAAATGAGACAATTCAGGTTAAACAATACAATATTTGAATTTGACAAATACTCACAACTCTTGAAGGTTTACAGTTTTCAGGGAAGTTCCTCCTCTGGACTTGAACACTTATCCTATAAAGTGATAAAGAATCATTAGTCGGCTGCGTTTGTCCACTCTCTCTATCTTATGAATAATTGGCTAAGAAGTCATATGCTCACCCAGGTGCATGCTGGTCCTCCACCTGACGACCCACCTCTATCACCTCAGGTGCCTACAAGGGGTTTCCCATTGAAAACGAAATGAACAAATCAATCAATTCAATGAAATAAGCAGAACGAGAAACAAATACCGGTAACTACTGGAGAAAATAGGATTCATTGTCCGCATCGTTAAATATAAGCCAAATGAAACTCACTTGGCCTCTGTTTCAGATTCCTGATGACAGCCATCGCCATGAGGAACCTGGCTGTGGGTCTGCCGTCCGTGGAGCAGCTGACGAGAGAGGTCGCCTTTGCCAACATGAAAGAACCTCAGTCCGAGTCCAACCAGGACGAGCGCCTGAAAGACGAAGTGGGTCACGGGGAACTTTAAAGCTGCCTGGCAGCTCCACAGACACTCTGATGATGAGTCACACGCAGGTGCTGGATCCCACATTCCTCCGAAGGATGAGTGTCGCTACTACTGGACTGTTACTACATCCGGACACTGTTGCCAAGGAAACACATTTTTTTTTTGGAATCTTCTGTGCCTCTTTTTTTTGCAATTTATTTTTCTTCCAGTATTCCATTCCACGATGAATCCGTTTCGTTAAAGGTGCAGTGTGTACCATTTGGTGGCATTTAGTGGTGACGTCGTATGTTACGTCCATCACCTCACCCTCACCCGTCTGGACATGCAGGAGAACCTATGGTAAACTGCAGATGGCATTAAAACACAAAAGATGTATAGTATGTCCACATTGGGCTACTGTAGAAAAAAAACAAAAAATAAACATGATGGCTCCTCATGTAAATATACATGAATGTGCTCATTTAATAAACACATTTAAGTGATTATAAATTAATGAAAATGCCAGAATGGAATGATTCATTATTATATTTTTTTAGAGGTGACAAAAATGACGGGAATCGTACACACTGCACCTTTTAAGGACACATTTCTGTAAAAAGGTGTTTGAATATATTTTGGAATTTTATAATTGGATCATTGCCGGATAAAGTGACCAAATAAGGCTTTTGGCTTTTTGATCATTCTTTAAAGAATGATAACCTTTTACATTTGGGAAGATCATATTCATATGATGTGACTGCTGCTTTGAATAAACCTGAATGACACTTTCAAACCATGGATGTATTGAAAGAACTGGATAACGTGGCTTTCCGATACAGCTGCTCGCTGGCGTGAGCCGGAACAAGTCGTACCTCCATCTTTGTTTGATGCGTTTTGGCCTCTGTGTAGGTTTTACTTTATTGGTCCATTTGCTATATCTAGTTCCTATCGCGCATCCATGGTCCATGTGGTCAAATTCAAATGAACACACATGAACGTGTCGCTTGAGCTCTAATGGTACGTTTTTATCTTTCAGCTTAAAATGAGACAATTCAGATTAAATAATCGAATATTTGAATTTGACAAATACTCACAACTCGTGAAGGTTTACAGTTTTCAGGGAATGTACTTCTCTGGACTTTAACACTAATCCTATAAAGTGATAAAGAATCATTAGTCGGCTGCGTTTGCCCACTCACTCTACCTTATGAATAATTTGTACGTTATTTTCATTAAAAAAAAAGATGAAAAAAGTTGAATTGTGGAAATTATGCATTTTATTGGCGTCAGTCATTTTTTACATGTTGCCCATTTTAAAGTGCTACGGCTCAGCGCTCACCGTTTGTTGACACTATGGCACGTTAATCGTCATCTTCACAGAATCAATATAAATACACGTACAAGTTCACAACATGAACGTCTCACTTTGTTAAAACATAAAACAATGATTGCTTAGTTGAGGTTAATAGTTTGTGATTCGTCAAAGTTAAATGTGCAACCATTCCCCTTGTGTAGTGGACGTCCGCTCACTGTCCAAACATGCCACACGATGCTTCACAACATGATATGTAGATTCATCACTTACACGTAACCACGTTATTTTAATGTCATATTGCACTGGTTATTTTTTTAATTTTTTACTGGTTTTGTTTGAAAACATCACACATTTCCCTTTTTTTTTTCTTCCCAACACATGAAATCAGCATTCGATGCTCAATGACTAGTGTTAGTGTTTTACCACTGGCCTTTCTGTCAGAACAGCCACCTTTTCGTTGCGCGGACTGAAATGTTTGCCTGCAGCTGGAGGAGTTTCTGCTGAGTCATGCTGGTATTTTAGGGGTCGATACCTGCGCCAAATCTTTCCCGCACCATTTGTTTGTGTGGCTGCAGAGACTCAAAAAGGTGACGGCAGCATTTTCAAACTCTGCGGAGAAGTGTGGATTTCCAGAACTGGATACGAGAGGCGTTTAAAAAGGTGCAGTGCGTAGGATTTCGGTCAACTGTCACTTCTGTCTGTAGAAACCGAATGACTAAACAACGTGTGCAGATAGTTTTACGAAAGTATAATCACCTCAGGGTAGATAACCCTAAAATGAGCCCTTTATTGTACATTTGCACCAGGAGGGGGTGGGGTCCTCTCTACGGGGGCCGCCATGTTTTTACAGTAGCCCGGAGTGGACGTACTGAACCTCCTTTGAGCCTGAATGACCACTCATGGCTGCCGTAGGTTCTCCTGCACGCTCGGGTGGGGAGGGTGAGGTGATGGACACAAAATGTAACTACACACTGCACCTTTAAAGCAAAAACACACAGTGGCCAAAAGAGGGTACTGCAGCTGCTGTGGAGGTCATGTGGTGTGATATGCACCTAAAAAAAAAACAAAAACCCCCCCCCCCCCCCCCCCAAATGTAAATATGAGGAATAGACCTCTATGAATCCTACGTTTTTCCAGGTTTTAAATTTTCCTCAGAGGTCAATCAGACGTTTGACTATTACGGTAAACAAGCACGAAGCGATTAAAAAAAAACTTTTGCGCTTGGCGCACCAGTGAACAGCGCTCACTGAAAAGAAGCGGGCCCTGCCCCCCGACGCTGTGTCCGGTCCTTAGCATACACTAACGTCCCGGCGGAGTTTCAGTTTCCTGCCCACATTCTTCATCGTGGCAGGAGTTTTGGCGGAGGTATGCACCCTCGGACTGACGCGCTCCAAGTAAGGGGAGGGGCTGAAGTGTGGGTGTGGAGCAGCAGCAGCAGCAGCAGCAGCAGCAGCAGCAGCAGCAGCAGCAGCAGACCCCCGTCATTAGTTTGAACGGTCTGTTGTTACTGGCTCGTATCTCACCGCTTCATTTCCTCGCATTTCACGTGCGGGAGAGAGATAAGCACGCGTGAGAAGGGGGTGGGACTCGGACGCAGACCCCACCCTGATCCCCCCCTGACCCCCCCCCCCCCCCCAGTGTTTTGTCGACGCCCACTCTCTGCGGAATTGACGACGTGGGGTAAACATGTCGGCCCGCCAAGCCCATCGCTTGGCTGTCACCAAAGAGCCTCTGTCAACGTCAGCCGGCTCCATTCGGAGTCTAAAAACAGACCAAGCTGCTGCCAAAAAAACGCTCCGCTGCACTTTTTCCAAATCAGATCGTTTTCCGGAGCCTCGCACGAGTCGCTGCCTCCACATTTACATTTTTTTATATATCCTTGACTTCGCGGTTTGCTCACACAGAAGCGAAACACCATGACTCTTCATCATACACCTTGAATTCAGTATTTCGATTAGGCCCGGTGAGCGTTTGACCTACTTATTGGATTAAGTCTAAAAGCGTCTGCCTGCAGTTGATATATACTTCATTTAATGAGAGGTGTTGATGAGGCTTAAAAAGGTAGGATGTGAAGGATTTAGTACCGTCGGGGGAAATGTGTTTAGTTTGTCCCGTCTGTTAAAAAAAAGGAGTCTGTAGATAAGACCTGCGCCTGAAGTATTTATAAAAAGGGCTCATTCGAGGATGATTAAGAAAAACAACAACAATTGTATTCAGGTGTTGAATGAAAACCAAATCAAATTCAATTTCTGCTGATTGAAAACCGAAAGAGTTGGTGTTGTAAATCCTACACACTGCACCTTTAAGTTTCTGGGAGTCACTCGTTTTAAAAACCCGGGACCTGGACAATTACGCGATCATATGATTTTGCGAGTTCGGGGATGAAGCACCTTTCTGAAGTTTTTGGGAAATCTTCAACACGATCCGTCCGTGCACCCAAAAAAAAAAAGTGAGAGAGAGAGTGAGAGAGTGAAGTATCCGCTCAGACGTCAGACTCTACCTCGGCTGCAGGTCGGGGTAGAACACTCCATGAATCACACCTTCGATCACCACATTGGAAACTGTATCTGAACGGAGAGGGATCAGAGGAAAAGTCTTAGATTGAATTCCGAAGGATTCGTTGTTACCGTGCCAACACACACACACACACACACACACACACACACACACACACACAGCTTGAACTGACCGTGTGCCGACGGCAGCAGGAAGGGGTCTCTCAGGAACAGCATGACCGGCTGATGTGACAGTTTACTGCAAAACAGACGTGGGACGTGTGCATTTAAAGGTGCAGTGAGAAAAATGACCAAAATCTTACAGACTGCACCTTTAACACACATCATCATCATCATCATCATCATCATCATCATGTCTGCTCAAGGCAGAACAAATAATGGCACAGATTCGAATGAGGTCAAGGTGTAGATGCGGAACAACAACAACAACAACAACAACAACAACAACTCACCTGGATCCCTCCGATTCTGTATCAAAGGAGCTGAAAGAGTAAAAACAGAGGAGGGAGAAACGGTGGGTGTCGGCACTTTGAGATGGCGAAGAGAAGCCGGAGGGTGGACTCACCCGCAGCTTTCCGTTTTGGGCACGGACGGAAAGTGTCGGATGTTGAGGAAATCCAGGAATATCTTTGGAAGAACTTGGTTTTCCGTAATGATAGTCTGAGGAAAACACACAACACAAGCACATGAGCGAGTACAGAAGCGCGTGACGCCCTCTTCGCTTCGGGACTTTGTGCAACTGCCCCACAGCATGTGGGGCAGCAGCGCTCACGAGGGCAGCGGGTCCCAGCAGGACCGGTGCTGGTGCTGTACCTGCAGGTAGAGCTCCAGGCCGTGTCTCCGCTGCTCCAGAACCTTAGGAACCCAGTTCCTGACATGTTTGGAGGGGATCTCGGGGGGTTTGATGCTCTTCTTTAGCTGCAGGGATTAAAAAAATAAATAAATAAAATAAAAACAGAATGAGAGCATTAAAAAAACAAAACAAAACAAAAAGCCTGATCAGTCAATCGCGACTGAGGCTTCCTCACCAACCGGCTGCTGAGTAAACAGCAGCTGGTTGGTGAGGAAGTCTCTCTCTCTCTCTCTCTCTCTCTATATATATATATATATATATATATATATATATATATATATAAATTGGGTGGTACAAATC
>JAFBJT010108049.1:49649-60119 GCA_016785325.1 Chascanopsetta lugubris | reverse complement strand
AACGGTGGGTGTGTGTGTGTGAGTGTGTGTGTGAGTGTGTGTGTGTGTGTGTGTGTGTGTGTGTGCAGACAGGTGGAGGAAGCATAAGTAATTCTGTGGACATGCAGAACAGATTAGGGGAGATTCCTCCATCTTTGTCCTCGGGACAGAGACGTTAGAGAGGCAGCTGCTGCTCCTCTTTAACATTCTCTTCACCACCCCCCCTCCCCCCTCTTCCTCCTCCTCCCCCCCTTCCCCCCCTTCCTCCTCCTCCCCCCTCCTCTATAACGAAGGACGATTAGACCACGGTCCAATTTCTGAACGTCTTCATCCTGCAGCCACGTCAGATGTTTAACTGGGTGTAATGTAACAGTTTATACTGCACAGAGGTGAAAACACACACACACACACACACACACACACACATTATATAGCTCTATTAAGGCGGTGGTGTTTGAGCCTCTGTGTTTGTTTACTGTTGTTTATCGGAGCCGTAGCAGAAGCTACAGAGAAGATACGAGCTGCAGAGGAAGCTGAAATAAACAGATAAATACTGTTCATAAGATCCATTCAAAAAAATAAACAAAAAGGAAAAAAGATGAAAAATACTATGAAAGAGAATAAAGAATAAAATAAAATAAAATAAAATAAAATAAAATAAAATAAAATAAAATAAAATAAAATAAAAACAAGTAAAACAAAATAAATCATTTGCATTTGTTGCGTAGAACAAATATGAATAAACCTGAATGTTTGAAGGAATATAAACGTGTTGGAAAGGACCGGGGCAGAGTGTTTGCCTCTGCAGGGGCAGCGGGGGGAACTTTGAGCGTCTCCGCTCTGTGAGGTGGAATATAAACAACCCCCCATCAAATTAGTCCAATTCTCTTCCCCTCGATTGACTCTAATAGTGTTTATGTTTCTCAGCGGGGGCGTCGTCGCACGTGTTTGTGCGGGTGTGTGTGTGTGTGTGTGCCGGTGTGTGTGTGTGTGTGTGTGTCTTTATTTGTGCATCTCCTCTCCACAGGGCGCAACGAGAGCCTCTCCATATTAAACAGGCAGGTATACCGCCGGTCCGGCTGATGTAATTGAAAGTAATGAGATTCAAGTCTCTCAGCAGGCGCTGGGGCTGCGACGGCGAGTCCAGCAGCAGAGTCTCGGCGTGAGGCCGCGACGAGACGCGGCATCAACCGACGCCGCCGTCGTCGTCTCGCCGCCTCACGCCGACTCCGTCAGCGAGCGGACGGCAAATACCTGGGAGGTGTAAAGTCCGCCGTGAGTGACTGCGTGTCACTTCACAGCGGGAGAGCGACCGCGACATCTGCGCCTCCGAGGAAGCGAGCTGCCATTGTTGCCATCTGCTGCCGCGGCTCCCCGGCCGACAGATGTGGAGGAGCGGGCGTTGTTGTGGTTTGAATCAGGAAGTAGGAAGGGAAGAAGCGGGGAAGCGGAAAAAAAAAGGCAAAGGCGCAGCGCGTGTGACTGCCGTCGTTTTTGTCACTTCTGCCGCGACATGCGGACGTTTTCGCGCATTTATAATCACCCGAGTGTTTCGTTTTCCCCCCACTGCCCTGGAATGAGCCCATTAACGTACACGTGGTCTCGATGGAAGCCGCCATACCTGATTTTATATTTGAATATTTCCCTACAGGCCCCCGACGATGAAGGGTCAATAAAGGATCTATAAATAGCAGGGTGAGTCTCTGAAACATGATTAGGATGAACACAGGCGCACGTTTTCATTTTGATTGACAGATGTTTTGCATCTACATTTCAAGGAAATGAGACTTTTTTTAATTTTTTTATTGCAGCCATAGGATTTCTGTTTTCATATTTTGTTCACGCTTTCTTAAGAACACTCCAAACTCACAGGAGACAAAACAGCCCCTCCCTCCTCTGCGTGACTTCCTGTTTCACTCTGAGTTGGTGTGAAGCCGAGAGATGGAACAAACCAGGAGAACGTGCGGAAAGAAAAAGGCTGAGAGAGGGAGAGGGTGCGTTTGATTTCGCTGCGCTCTGTGTTTAAATGTCAGCTGGGGCCCTGACGGCTTATTTGTTTTCATCCCCGATTTGATTATTTCATTACATCTTCACACGTCGGCATCAGGACAAATTAGCGGGAAAAAAATCCTCGCTGTGTTCGACCTTTATAATAAACCAGATCGACCTCCGCGATTCAAGCTGTTGACACACATTCCTCCTTCACACTTATCACGAGCAATTAATATGCTTTTAGACGGGTGCGTTTGTTTCGATGAAGGGGAAAACATGCCAGCGCCGGATGCATTAATGCTTCATTGTGAGTCTCGGCTTCACTTATGCTAAAAGCAAAGTTTCTTTTTTTTTTTTTTTAAGACAATATATTCAAAACATTTTACCATTAAAGGTGCAGTGTGTTCCCGTCTGAGTTTCAAAGTAAAGGCTTCGAGTCACGTCTCTGTTTGAACAAGGCTTTTCTTTTGATAGCCGGACAGGAAGTCGTGTGACATCGCACTCGTGTGATCCGTTAAGAATCAGAATTTTGTAGATGTAAACACTTGCGATCGGGTCTCTCCGATGGAAACATCGCAAGAATAAACAACTAGCGCTCAAGCTAACGGCGTAGCCTCTGACTCCGAACTTGGCTCAGACCACTTACGTGTGATGATGTACCAGTTGTGTGGAGCAAAGAAACTGCAAAGTGCGCTGTGAGTTTGATGATAAGATATATGTTATCGCACAACACCACCATCTGCTGGTGATAAATGGAACTGCAACAAAACCACACATTGACATTGAAAGGCAAATTCTAATTAGCATCTTCACTGAAAGCTGACGACAGTGTCAGGCAGTGAAGGATGTGCTAATTGAAGATGGGCACACGCGCGCGCGCGCACACACACACACACACACACACACACACACACACACACACTCGTGCACATGCCTCTGTGTCGTTGTCCAGGTGGTGGCAGCGGTCACACAGGTGCATGCATGGTAACACAGGGCCTAATTAGAGAATGTAAATATCTCACGCTCTGCCCGCCGCCGCCACCGCGCCGCCACCGCCACCGCCGCCACCGCGCCGCCACCGCCACCGCCGCCGCAATTAACGTTAACAGAAGGTGGTCGGGTTTTTAAATAATCTGCGTTCGGATAAAAATACTTGTTGTTGGAGGTGTGAGTGAGTCTGAAAATCAAAGCTGTCATGTCGGAGGAGAACGAGATGAAAACCACGTTACTGCAATCACACGCAATCACACACAATCACACACACACACACACACACACACACACACACACAGTCAGCTCCACAGCTAACGTGTTGACAGGTCCCACTTCTGACAGGACTTTGGCCCAGTTTCCCAGAAAATGATTATTTATATATAAATAAATACAACAACTTCGACTAAAGCTATTCTTCCCTGCGCAGGGTCTCTCTCTTTTTTTTCTTTTTTTAGTTTCCAACAGTTTCAATAAAAATGAGGCGGCTCCACGATTCCACTGTGAGTCGACTTGTTGGGTTATTTTTGTCCGTATCGATACAAAAATCCCAAATGTGACGGCAAAACTGGCTGCAACTCTGATGTTTTCAGTAGTTTGTCAAAGTAAAGAACCAGAGAAATATTTCAAAGAAAATCTGTCAAGAATCATTTGGAGAAGTGGATTTTAGATGATTGTGGTTTCAGGTCAGGGTTTCACCTCATATCTGTACGTCCTGTGTTCAAATGTCATTTGATATCGTTCGTGACAAACAGGGAGGAAGGATGGATCGATCGGAGTGATCGACAGATATATGATCGTATGCATGGGGAGTGGGTGGATGGATCTGTCTGTCATTCCTCCTCCGTACCTGTAGGAGGAGCCTCTCGTCTCCGATGACGGCGGCTTTCCTCCAGTCGATCACCTCCGAGAAGGGGAGCTCCCATCCGTTACTGAGGATGACCGGGATACAGGCCGCCTGAGCGAGCGAGCGAGCGAGCGAGAGAGAGAGAGAGAGAGAGAGAGAGATCAGAGGTCATTCTTCAAACACAGAGTGAAGAATTCAGTGACATCTAATGGTGAAATTGCATTTTGCAGAACTTGTTTTGCATTTGTGGCAGGAACATTAAAGGTGCAGTGTGTACGATTTGGCGACATCTAGTGGCGAAGATGAGTGATGATCAGTGCGTTCACTGTGGGCTGTTGAAAAAACATGGCGGCCCCCCCATAGGGAGGACCCACCCCTGATGTGCAGTAAATTAAAGGGCTCATATTAAGGTGAATTCAGACAAATGTCTATAAAAAAAAGTATATCATTGTTTTGTGACCTTAACCTTATAACATAAGGGACAGAGAGAGACAGACTGCACCTTTAATAAAAGACGTTTCATCTAAAATGCATTTCAAAAAATGTTTTCTAGGAACCGCCGCCCCCCCCCCCCCCCCCCCCCCCCCCCACACACACACACACACCCCCCCACACCTGTTCTTCTGATGAGTGAAACAGAAAAGGAAAGTCATTGAAACAAAGGGACGTGTGTGTGTGTGGGGGGGGGGGTAGAGAGAGAGAGAGAGGGAGAGAGAGAGAGAGAGAGAGAGAGAGAAAGTCATCTCACAGGGCTCGACTAATCAAAGCGGAGAGAATGGGCTTCGACAGGTCACTGATCATGCACTCGGCATTTTGTGAATCTCCTTTAATCTCTCGGCTTCACTTGATCGAGGATCCGCTCCGACCTGAACTTTAAATGAAAATACCAGACTTATCGAATTTCTTTTCTTTTCCTTCCTTACACTCTGTCTGTCAACGCTCAGCTGTACTTTGCGCCTCCTAAACAGATCTGATCGTTATTTCCAATAAATCAATAAACAAATGACTGAAACCTACCATGAGCTCTCCTCGTGTCAAACATGCAGCCGAGCAAAATGTACACAAATGTTTTCAATAAAGTAACTGCTATTTCTAATTTGGCCATCGGGGTTTGCATACTGAAAAAAAAAAATAAATAAAATAAAGGGGGGGAACCTTTGAAGTTGTTTATAGGTCCTCATTTTACTGGCCCCGCCCACTGGAGATCAACTTCACCCCACCCAATGTTCCGCGACTTGGGCAGATCTTTGACTTAACGACTGAAGATGCTGATTTTGAAATCCGTGCGCTTCCGTACGGTTCGTTTGATGTTGTGCGGAACGAAGGGGCGTGGCCTCTTGAGTTCTACCGGCGCTCGGCCTCGGCGCCCATCGTCGGATGAAACAGGAAGTTAAACGCCTGTTGACCCTGTTCACGAAGTGAACCACTCCGCGTACTTTCTTAACTTCGACTTCTTTCACCAACATGGAACACGCTGCCAAACCGCAGCACACCTCCACGGCTGAGTTCTGCTCCGTACCTGCAGAGCCTCCAGGAAGCGGAAGGATCCCAGGCGCCGTCCTCGCGGCACCAGGCAGAACGTGGAGTTATGGAGCAGCTCCTGGTAATCGAACCTGCGAACACACACACCACATCACGTTTAGGGAACTCAGGAACGGACAGAGGAGCTCACGGTTCCTCCGATGAGGCTGCGAGGGAACGTGAAGGCTGAGCTGTTCTGTCATGGGAGCGAGGAGCAGCGACGCGTTCTCAGAAAGAAGGGAACAGACGAGGAAGACGAGGGTCCGACTTCCGAGAAAACGCCGCTGGGCTCGAGTGGAGCTGAGGTGGAAACACAGCAGGGTCATTTTCAAACCCTGAACCTCCGTGGGTTTAATCCGCCGTCGAATATCAAAGTGCGCACGGTGAAAAGTGGCCTTCTTTTCTCACCCTCATATTTCCAGTAAATAAAAGTCTAAAGAAGACACCCGACATCCATCGATTGACATAATGGCCTCTTGAGTTCTACCGGCGCTCGGCCTCGGCGCCCATCGTCGGATGAAACAGGAAGTTAAACGCCTGTTGACCCTGTTCACGAAGTGAACCACTCCGCGTACTTTCTTAACTTCGACTTCTTTCACCAACATGGAACACGCTGCCAAACCGCAGCACACCTCCACGGCTGAGTTCTGCTCCGTACCTGCAGAGCCTCCAGGAAGCGGAAGGATCCCAGGCGCCGTCCTCGCGGCACCAGGCAGAACGTGGAGTTATGGAGCAGCTCCTGGTAATCGAACCTGCGAACACACACACCACATCACGTTTAGGGAACTCAGGAACGGACAGAGGAGCTCGCGTTTCCTCCGATGAGGCTGCGAGGGAACGTGAAGGCTGAGCTGTTCTGTCATGGGAGGGAGGGAGGAGCAGCGACGCGTTCTCAGAAAGACGGGAACAGACGAGGAAGACGAGGGTCCGACTTCCGAGAAAACGCCGCTGGGCTCGAGTGGAGGTGAGGTGGAAACACAGCAGGGTCATTTTCAAACCCTGAACCTCCGTGGCTTTAATCCCACGTCGAATATCAAAGTGCGCACGGTGAAAAGTGGCCTTCTTTTCTCACCCTCATATTTCCAGTAAATAAAAGTCTGAAGAAGACACCCGACATCGATCGATTGACATAATTCATCAAACGCTGCATGGATCAGACAAATATCTTTCTAATCCATAAATCTATCGACAACTCTGCCGGACTTTCTTGAAAATTGCTGAGTTTTTCCAGTCATTTCTGTCTGTCTGGAACTTTAAAGCTCTGAGGGAGAGAGAGAGAGGGAGAGAGAGAGAGAGAGAGAGAGGGAGAGGGAGAGGGAGAGAGAGAGAGAGAGAGAGAGAGAGTGGGTGTGTGTACACATGATCTTAGGGCTGGCCTGAGGAGATTTTAGATTGAAGCCTAATCTGTCTGGGGATCAACTGTCAGACACCTTTGTGTGCACTGCTGTTTATGTGTGTGTGTGTGTGTGTGTGTGTGTGTGTGTGTGTGTGTGTGTGTACCTGCCTGGAAAGCCTGCCTCTGTACTGTGTGCGTATGATAAGTCTTCATGATGAGAGAGTGTCTGGCATATCACTTACTGTCACTGCACATTTTGCACATAGTGTGTGTGTGTGTGTGTGTGTGTGTGTGTGTGTGTGTGTGTGTGAGATAGAAGAAGAGAGAGCAAAATAAGATGTCAGGTGTCCAGTTTGTCGCCCAGGGACAAGGTCACTCGCTCTGACTGACACAAACAGCTCGTCACGTCTGGGGGCGGATTCCGAGCTGCTGCACGGCAACAAACCTCACTTCAAAGGACAAGTTTCATATTTTTGAATGATTAAAAAAAACAAACATCTTTGAGTTCATTGCACCTGCCGAATGACCTTCAATCCAGCTGTCAAAAATCTGAATTTCAGATCGATGATATAAAGAAAAAAAGCAATTAATTTCAATCTTTTAAATGAAAGTTTTTAATCACTGATGAATGTAGGTTTTAGTAAAACAGCAAAACATATTTAAAAACATGTGAAAATGAAATTTTCAAATGTGCGTTTTGGAAGGAAAAAGCTCGGCCTTCTGCAAATTGTTGTGTCGATTAGTAAATGAACAAATAAATAATACTTTGCATACAACAGGTCTGCTGCACCCTGCTAATGTGCCTGGACTGTGTTCTGAGTAGAAATGTGGGCACGGTGTGTGTGTGCGTGTGTGTGTGTGTGTGTGTGTGTGTGTGTGTGTGTGTGGTGACCTCTGAGGAATTCTCTCAGTCACAGTGGATCCTGCACCTCCAGGAACGGCGAGTCTTCCCGCTGGTCCGGACGTGACCTGGCAACCAATGATCCGAACACAAAGCGAAGGCCAGGCAGGGAGGAGCGGCTCCGGCTCGGACACCGGGTTCGCACACCTTGTTTTTGCCATTTAAAAAAAATAAATAAATCTGAGAAGAATCGGAGCCATTGCTTGATTCAAAAACACAGACCTGGAGATTCGAAAGTGCTCTCAACTGCTCCTCAGCTGCCATGGCGGCTTCATGTCTGCGAGTTTAAACGCAGTCGACCGGAAAACGCTCCTCGGAAAACGCTCTGCAGAGCCACGCTCTTCCAGGAACCACCAGCCGCATCCGAGAGACCTGGAGATTTGTTGACCCTCCCTGACAGTGTGGACGGCTCGTTGCCTACACTCCATCCCGAGCGCTCCGCCTCAACGACAAATCATCTGAGAAGACCCGATGGGAGAGTTTCCGGAAGGGAACCTCGGGACATCTCAGGAGGAGCTGGAGACAGTGAGGAGGAACGACTCACGGCTTTGACCCAGATGAGCGCTTTGAGCGCAGTTGACGCAACGGAATTAAGGAGGGACGGTGCACAGGGAAACCTCTGGAACTGGGTTCTTTTCAGCAGCCGGCACGAGAGGCGTCTCGGTTTGGAGGCGGCATCCGTCCAGAGAGCGTTTCCCAAAAGTCTCCCGGGAGACGACGGGGGTCTTCGACAGACCGACATCTCCCGACGTCTGAGAGATGTTCAAGTCGGCCCACGTCCTGGTTCGTTCTTTGAGGTCATGTTGAGCAGTGTCCCGATCAAAGAAACGCTTCCTTTCAAGGCGACAACGGAGGACCAACCCAAAGGTGGATCCCGCTTCAGCCGAAATCCACTGGGCTTTGTTGACAAACTGTTTAGACGTATTCGCTCATACAAGCAACAAGACATTCAGGCGGCCGTTTTCTGAGGTCACTTCGAGCTGCTTCCTTCCAAGGCGACAACAGAAGACCAAGTGTGGACTGACCCCGACAGAGTCCTTCAACATACCCAAGAAACGAGGGGCACGGCAGGTGGATCCCTCCTCGGACAAACTAGTCCAGGGTCCATTGTTGACAAATTGTTTGCCAAAGAACTGACGACACATCTAAGCAACAAGGCGTCCGGGCAGCAGTTCTTTGTGGTCACTTTGAGCAGTGTCCCAATTCAAGAGCTGTTTCCTTCGAGCGGGACAGCGGAAGACCGATCCGAGTCAATCAGGACATGCACCGGAGCTTCAAGCCTCTCGAACAGCCGAAGGAAACGGCAAGAAGTCCAAATTGACCGTCGTTTGAGGCCAGAGGTCAGGAAGCCCTATCTTTGGCTCGGATGGCGATTGGAAGGCAGACGTGGATGTGGACTCGATGACGGGTTCCACCCTCCCCAAGAGACAAAGGTTCTAAAGGGCTCCCGAACAATTCCCTTGCAATGGAGAGGGTCTTCAAAAACTTCCCACTGTGTGTTTTGGAAGCCAACGGCAATAAAGGGCCGGACAAGCGATCAGGAAGTCCCACCATTCCATTTGCGTTTGGGGCTCATGGACCATGACCACACGCATGACTCCTCCTCTGCCGGGGACATGAGGGGTGGAGGCGAGAGGACAACTTGGCAATTCAGTCTGAGTGGCTGCCAGATCTGGGGCCCTGCCCCCCCCCCCTGCCCCCCCCCCCCCCCCTCCTCCGCTCAGCGGCGCCCCCCGATCCTCTCGGAGCACATTTTCTCGACTCATTAATCCGTCATTATGCTTCACCTCACCCACCTGCTCCGGTGTTTGCAGAGCAGGAAGTTGGAGGGGTATTCTGGCGCCACGCTCTTACACCTCTGTGTGCTGCACGGGGCTCAGGCGCTTCGCTGTATGTTTGTTTAAGCACTTCTTTTTATTTATTTTTTTTTTTTTCATTTTCAAGCTCACTTCCTGTTTGGTTTCTGCAAGATCTGGGATCCATATATGTCATTGTTTGCATGTGATTATGCTGCTTATGCACTTTTTTTGTGGTGGAGGTCGTGACTGCACGAGGGAAACCGACAAAAAGCACATGAATACATTTACGCACGTAAACGTACAAATACATTTAACGCGGCTCATTTCAGCAGAAATGTCCAAAACCTGTCAATCATCTCAAGCTCTGAGGTGCAAGTACGTTTCTATACATTCTTAAGATAAAAAAAAAGATACATTCCGGCGCTACAGACAGCGGACCGACAAACTGTCATTGACTAATCACGCATTTGCTTGGTTCATCCTCTAGATGGCAGCATGCCAGTCAGGAAGTTATGCTAATTAAACGACATGGATACCGGACGGGAAAGAGGAAAACGTGTCCGTCTGAAACATGGACGTTTAGCTGTACTGCATCGTCTGTGTTGTTGGTCATGTGACCAAAACAAAACAACAGCTAACAACGGGAAATTGATAAGCAACTTCCTCCGACAATGTGTTTTTCAGGGAATAAAAAAAAAAAAAAAACCTTGTTAGACGACGGTATTGGAGCAGAAATTGCGGGAGAGTAAAATAATACTTGAACTTTGTGTATTTTCTCGGCGCCTGCTTGAGAGAGACGGAGACGGACAAGAGCGAGGCGAGGGCTGGGATGATACCCGGGAGCAGGCAATGAAAAATCAATATGTGCCACAGAGAATCACTCAGAACATTTTAGCTGCAAAACAAAAGAAAGAAAGAGTGTTGCTGGCGATAAAGTAAAAGGCTTCTCTGGGCAGAGGACACTAAATAGTTTCAGGGGTGATGGATCAATACCAGGCCTCACTGGGTCGACCCTGAGATGAGTGTTTTTCATATCTGAAGACAAAATCCATGAAATGAAAGTAAAACAGAGGCCGAGGCCTGAAAAGTTAAGCAATAATAATTT
>JAFBJT010108049.1:27805-40204 GCA_016785325.1 Chascanopsetta lugubris | reverse complement strand
GGGCCCCCCCCCCCCCTCCCCCGGGCTCTGGAGGCTCAGCCGTCCTCCCGGTGTATATACAGTACAGCCATAAGCGCTCGGTAATGAGAATGATGACCTTACGTAAAGCAGCACACCTCAGACCCCCGGCCTCCTCAGGCAGGGAGTGGTGCAGGTTGGGTCTCCTTCATGTCACGCTGACCTTTCCCAGTCTTAATGAAATCACTGCTAAAAACAAATAAGCGCGTCTCAGCCACTGTCAGACGGCAGATCGCGCCGCCGACCTCTGAACTTCATCTTCTGTCCAAACACATATTCAGAGGTGGGCGCCTCGGTGTCACAGGTGCGGGAGTCTGATTAAAATATGATAATGTGACATGTGCTCGTTCCAAGCAAAGAGCGGTGACGTCTGCAAAGAGCTGAACGTATTGAAGGACGGTTTAAATCCAACGATATATATATGAAATATATATTTTATGACCAATGATCATTAATGATACCCTTCATGAATCCAGGGACTAATTAAAGGGTGAGTGTGAAGGATTCACATCACAATCAATCAGTTTGAGTTGGTATGAAGTCAAAATGAAGTATGTTTGTATGAATAAAATGATCTTAATGCACAAGGTAATATTTTCATGACCCTATAATGAACTCCTCTGCAGAGGCGGCCATGTTGCATCACCGCGTTTCCACAGTCGACCGCAATGAACAATTATGATCATTTAAGGCCACCGTAGGCTCACCTTCATATTTAGAATGGAAGTGTGAGGTGAGGAGGTAAATTACCCGCAACATTTAACATCACCTCTAGACGTCACTGCGTCCCACTCAGTGTCCCTTCAAAGGTATGCCGTGTGAGAGTTGAACTCCTCCTACTTCCTGGTTCATCCAGAAGTGGGCAAAGGGGCGGAGCTCAGGGAGAACTGGGGCGGGGCCATGGTGCTGCCGCAGCATCCGCAGAACGTGGCAGGTCAGGCCAGGGGTCACTCAAGAGGCCACGCCTCCTTAATTATGCACAATTTCGAGTCTATGGGGATTGACTCGCTGTTGGAGCCAGCCTCAAGTGGCCAAACTGGGAACTGCACCTTTTTCCATACTACTTTTGCACTGAGCTCACCCATCAGCCCCGGAGGTTGCGTAGGAGACGTTCAGTGTTTGAATTCAATCTTAATTGCGCCGCATGTCGATACGTACGCCCTTCTGATAAAAGGCTGAAAACAATGGAACTCAACGCGTCAATGACATCATCAGAGTTCACTCCGATCGCGATTGCATCATACCGGAGATTCCACTTCATACTAATTACTGGCATCCTGCTGCGTCATTGTGTTGGGTTTTTTTGGGGGGGGTGGGGGATCCGGGGCGGGCGTGGCACCTGTTTCCTGTCAGACCTGGCAAACAGTCGGGCCCCCCCCCCCCACCCCCTTTAACCCACCTTCCACCATGCACCATCCTTATCAGCGCATTTCCTCCAAAGGGTTAATTCAATCATGTCAGGCTTCCGTGCTCGGCTGCTCGCCTCCACCATCATACTTTAGGCGCAGCCGAGCGGCTCCTCATTGATGGCACCTTTGGCTCCACAATAGAAGCTAATTTGTTAGAATCTTTCACAGGTCAGGGGCTGCTTAAAGGCGAGGAGGGCGCGGCGGCCACTGGAAAAATAAAGCCATCCACAGAGCTGGAAAAGAAAGGGGGGGCAGGGGGGGGGGGGGGGGGGGGGGGGGGGGGGGGGGGGGGGGGGTGGCAAAATTAAATGCCCGCTCGTTTTATGAGCGGGGACATACAAAACATAAATATCCATTTTCTTTGGGACTCGGACACCGTCCGGCCCATCTCGCCCGGGCGTCCCAGTTAACGCAGGTTAATAGATTGATTCCGGTGACACGGCTCATAATGAACAGTAAATTGTTTTATCTCTTAAGTCTTATTTGGTGGGGGCAGGAAAACATATGAGGTAATATGGCCGAGGCTAAATGGAGCGTATAATAGATCCCTCGCTAAGGCATAAGTTGAGGTCGATGGCAGCGCCATGATTAATGAAAATAATAATGCTTTTGAAATTGAAATTTTTCTCCCCGATTCTTTATTTTTTATTTTTTATTTTTTTTTGGCTCCTTTCGAGCCCTTTTTCCTGCCGTGGTCATCGGGGCTGTTCATGCACGGTGTGATGGATGTGTGATCGCCGCCATCTTTATTTATGTCCGTCGGGGTGGGGGCGGGGGCGTGGGGTGGGTGGGGGGGTGTTTACACAAAGCTCTGCTCTTGTCAGGAAAGGCTCGCACACACGCACACACACACACACACACACACACACACAGAGAAAAGTAGGCGTCGACTGTTATTGGTTTGATGAGTTAAAGAGGCTGGAATTCATGCGCAGGACAAATTGCAGTACATTTTGAAATCCTCACTTTCTGTCACCAAGGCTGCAATGTTGATTGGCTGTTTCGATGTCCATGTTCACTCATTGTGAGTTTATAGGGAAACATCACATGACACCATGTGACTGAGACACTGAAGCTGCAGTACCACATTTCACCACTATCTAATTTTTTTTTACTTCAAAGCATCACATACTTCCTGTGTCAAGTTCCTGACACACCTCCATGGTACGAAGATATATATTGTACGATATATAAAAGGACAGAAACGAGAAGAAGAACCTGTCTTTACTGCCACCTAGTGGCTGATACCAGTAGAGGTCATCGAATCTACATGCTCCATGTTTGTTGACGGAACATGGACCAAAACAAAACGTGAAAAAAAGTACATATTTCCCCCCCGATAGAAATTAGATGCATTTTTTTTTCCAACATTTAATCAGTTACTTAGGAGGTGAAACGTCATGACTGACAGCTGAGATGAACTCGTCATTGAGATATTTTAGCTCCATCTCTGGACAATGGGATGAAATGGAGATGCGTTGCTTGTTTTACTTTGACATATTTATCAATGCGCCAATTTAAATAGTTTATTTCAAACAGCGACTTTCCCTTCTTTATTTCCCATCAGCTCAATGTTAAAGCCCCAACTTCTTCCCTGGGACCAATGGGAGGAGGTTTAAAAAAAAAAAAACTTGCAAGAAAAAAAAAAAAAGAAAGAAAAATCAATGAGTTTTAATTCCGCCCTATTGATATGCTTAGATAATGCAGCAATTGAACTGTGCTTCTGCCAGGGGTGATGAGGAGCAGTAGATGAAGAGTAATTGGGCTCTGACCCTCATGGTCCTCAGCCACCGTATCACCCAGGCTCCTCCTCCTCCCCCCTCCTCCTCCTCCTCCTCCCCTGCACTCTCTCTCTCCCTCCCCTCCTTCCAGCAGGAGGGGAGGGGGCTCATTTTGCAAAGCCTCAGTTGTGGCAAGGTGATAAATTACAGTTCTTAACTATCATTGATTCCCGGGTGTTTCTCCACTTTGGGTGACAACTGTTCAGTCACTCTGAATGGCTTTTAATGGCACATTAGAGAGAAGAAAGCATACAGTTTCCCCCCAGCATTGATTCAACTTGCTTGTTGCTAAATAAAGACAAACTGACGCGCTCTGCTCGGCGCAGGCCCGCTGACCGAGCGGAGGCTCAGGACCCACGGCGCCTGAAATAACGGGAGGGGCCCGGCTTCGCGGATAGTTTGGATTGGAATGAATTCTGTTGTCGATTCTCAGGCTCTTTGAAACAAGGTGTGTTTTCATTCTCAATTGTGTTTTAGTTGTTTTTTTTTCTTTGTTTTTTTTTAATCGAGTGAGTCGTTTTAAGGTTTTTAATCCTAATTCGATCACCTCGCTGTTTGTGATGTATTACACATGTGAGGGGATTCTAGTTTCTGGTTGCTGTAAGTTGCATCTAAGTGAATCGTGTTGTTGTTTTTATTCTAAAATTTCACTTTTATTCAAAGTGATTTACTTTATCTGAATGTGTGGGTGGGAATTGAACCCACAACCTCATGCATTTAAAGCTTAGACAGACTCGCACTGCACTACATCCACCCCACACATACCAGTGTGTAATCAAATGAAAGCAGCGTTGCCAAGTGGTCATTGGAGTCGTCTTGTAACCAGCAGGTCATAGGTTCAACTCCATGCCTGCTGAAGTGTCGTAGGGCAAAGTACTTATCACTTGTATCCTTCTATATACACTTGAGGGAAAGGTGAAATCAGAGGTATCCAGCTGCTCGTTGAAACCCAATCCCTCGATATCTACACACTGTACCTTTAACAACTGGACCATGCAGCTTCACAACCGAATGGAGAAATGCGACAGAGCACAACAAGTGGATGGATACGTGAAGTACATGTGTCCACAGCTGAGAGGACAGGGCCTCCTCTGGTGCACGCATGCTTATTGACCTAGCGGGTGGGACGGTGGGGACTTCCTGTTGGGCTTGTGAAGTTTCTCCGTCCCCAGAGACGCACATGTCCTGTGCTGACTGAGAGAAAACAAGATAGTGATCCGCTACATGGACTATTAGTCGTGAGGGAAGAGCTAGAAGTACTTTAGAATGACCTTTTTTTTACGATTATTTTTGTGTTTATGTCTAAACCTAAATTCACCGTATTGCCTGTATTTACTCTAAAGTGTCATTATTATTATTATTATTATTATTATTATTATTATTATAATTATTATTATTATTATCATCATCAACGTAGCTAATACCCAAATTGCACACTTTGTATATTATGTCAATGCATAAATGTGTTGAAATTTCTTAATAAATGCGTTAATCATTAACCTGTACAATCAAAATAAATAACTTTAATGAATATTGAATATTTGTTAACATGAATACCCATTTTTTTCATTGTTAATGAGGTCAAACACTTTTAGTTTTCCAGTGAGCCATATAATTCTTTGTATTTACATATTTTATTTCTTTATCATTATTTTCATTATTATCATTATTTTGCCGTAAAACATCAGTGAAACGCTCTGATCAGCGCCTCGGCGGTTCAGTCAGGGTTTCACTGAGCTGTACAAAAGCATACGGCCCCTTACTGACTGTTTGTATCAGTCAGTCATGTGTCTGCGCCGCGTCACGTCGAGGGATAAAGCAAACACCCATTGTGTGTTTGCGTGTGTGCGTTTTGAAAAAAGCCAAGCGAACCGGTTGCTGACACTTGTGGCAGCTTGTGACCCAACCCCTCACAGCACTGACCCGGTCCATCAGCGCGGTGTCACCTCAGACAAATCCAAAAACAAAGCACACCCACCCTCATTTGAATGAGGATAATGTCATAATAGTGGCAGGTTGAGGAGCCTGTGAGAGAGATTCCCATTGTCTGGCCGCCCGGTGTCAAAATGCCATGAGAGGTGTCCCCCCGCCAGGTCAGCCAGCCTCGGGGGTCGGGGCTTTTGGCCCCCGGCTTTGGGTTCCGGGGCCACGCCGTCTCCAGAAAGTGGGCCTGGCGCTGCTGTCAGCCGCACGTCAGCGCCCGGCTCACGGAGCTCAGCCCCCTGTAACAGGGTTAAACTGATTAGCGATGCACTTGTGCTGAGTGGGCCACAGTCTGGAGAACAAAAGTGATATTAAAGGATCTATATTTCTCCCCGGAGTCCCGGAGGCCATCGCTTCTTTCAAAACAAACCCCGCTGACAGATAGGTGCCATTTTCTTTCTCTCTCTGAGGGTATCACAAATCCCCCCCCCACTCACTCTGAGCCCCCGGCTCGTCAAACTCTTAACCCCCACATGTCAATACATGAACTCCTTCTTTTTTCTTGATGCATAAAAAAAAAAAAATCTCGCGCACCCCTCCCTCCCCCCCCCCCCCCCCCCCCCCCTCCCCCCCCCCCCCCCCCCCCCGCCCCCCCTCCCTCCTGCCCCCTCTCTCACTTTCACCCACACTCATCCCTGGGAAATGTAGATCTTTTCCTGACAAGTTCCTCGTGAAGCGAAGCCTCTGGAGATCATCAGCCGAGCGCTGCCAAAAAAATGCGTGGGAATAGTCTGGATGGGAAAAGAAGAGGAAGGGACTTTTAATTGTTTTTCTTTTTTTTTTTCTACTGGAATTAGTCAGTGGAAAAAAGAAAAAAAAATCTGCGTTT
This sequence comes from Chascanopsetta lugubris, assembly GCA_016785325.1. Taxonomy (NCBI): domain Eukaryota; kingdom Metazoa; phylum Chordata; class Actinopteri; order Pleuronectiformes; family Bothidae; genus Chascanopsetta; species Chascanopsetta lugubris. Next base: position 34,184 of record JAFBJT010108049.1, on the reverse strand, counting down.
CTCCCCTTTATTTACATTACACTGAGTCCAGGGGTTTGAACCGTGGGTGGCGGCCACCGCTTAAATACATAGGGGCCCCGACATGTTCTGCATGTGATACACATTATGCATATTAATTCTGTTTTGCACGATATCAATCAGGCCACTTTGAAGAAGGAAAATAATGCCCCCCCCCCCTAAACCCCCCCCCCCCCCCCCCCGTGTTTATACATCCACTAACCTGCCTGCATCAACAGCTGGAATAACATGAGCTGTATTTAGACCTTTATTAGCAGCGCTGCTCAGATGGTTTCCCGGCTCTCGGGTTCACAAAAGTTCAGGGGTCGGAAAAAAAAGCTGGAAAAACAAATAGCGAAGAACTAAGTGGAGGTTTCTGGTGAAATATGATTAAAGTATCTCGATTTGTCCAATAGAACAAAAACGATTATATTGTGGCTAATTCAAGTAATATTGAGTTACAAATGAGATTATGGTCTGAACAGGAAGTGTTGTCTCAGTCCCTCGCAGCTTCCTCCAGCTGTGTCTGCGTCTGTGCCGCCGCCGCTCGATTGTTTTCCTTTCGGGTTCACTTCGTTCTTAAAACGCGCACATGCGAGTGTTTGACGTTTTTATGGAGGTTAAGAGCCGACCAATGAAATATGGCCGCGTTTCGTCTTCATATTTCCACGTAGAAACAATATAATTATATACTCGTGGGAAAATGGGTTTGGTTACGGGCAATTGCACAAACTCTGCTCCAACATATTATACTTCCTTTGATTATTCATTGTTGTTTACATTCACCTCTTTATTATATCTAGAATAATAAAATACTATACCATATATATACTATAAGAGAATACCCCCCAGTTGTTGTTGGTGCCACTTGTAACATGTATGTGTTTTATGTATGATACCGTATATGACCACAACACATAATACCACATGCACGTTTCTATATACTACACACATTTCACTATGTTAATATAATGTACTTTCTCAATGTATATCTTTTCCATGTGAGTAGCACCGTGGTAGAGCTTGAGCTTTGAAGGTCATGGGTTCAATTCCCAGCCTCCCCATCCACTCCCAGATGTATAAGTCGCTTTAAGGTTAACATTTTACCGGTGTTTACTATGCAAGACAACTCTTCTGTTGTTTGTATACGTTTATATATTCATACAATTAAAGGTTGATTCAGTATATTCACATGTATAGTATATTCAGAGGTGTTCATTGTGTTGTACAGTGTTGTACAACATAATCTGATATGTAAATATTTCTCTCGTAACAGGTGAATGAATACAGTTTTAGTTTACTGTGTTTACTGTATCCAAATAATGTACATGAAGTAGTAGGATCCTGGCAACATAGTATTTAGCAGTACTGCTAAAGGGCCACTTTGTCATTTTCACCTCTATTATTGATTATTATGCAAAACAACCCTTCAACCCGACAGTTTAATTAAAGAATAGGACATGTGGAAGAGGATTCAGTGAATTCATATCGTATATTCAGGAACAGGAACTGTGTTGGACTGTGGTAATAAGTACGTTGAATTAATATACATTTAGTCGACAGTGTGTAAAATAGATCATGGAGCTGTTTAATTGCATCGCATTAGATCGTGTAGGTGTTCCTAATAAACCGGCCCCCCCCCGGTGTAGGTCATGTGAGCCGGCTCACTGATCAGTATGCACATAACTTAAGCGTCTCGACCCTTTGGTATTTGCGCGATACATAAATATGCAGATGATGTCAGCGTTTCTGTCGGCGAGCGCGAAAACACTTTTTTAATCAGAGGACGCGCAGGAAACCACAAACCGCCGCTCCGCTCCCCAGAGGAAGGTGTTTGGAACAGTCCGGCGATGTCGCGGCACAATGTCAGTTAGCATCTTTGTGCGGTGATGGACATAAAAAAGGGCGTCCATTGTTTGCGCACAATACGGCTCCATTCTTAACGCAGATAAGCATAACAAAGTAAAAGTAGGGGGCCGTCAAACATCCACCGCCAGGAGTGTCCGGGGCAAACGGCATTTACATATTAACCATCCTCACATGGAGGGAGGGGGATGAATGAAGCTGTATTGATTCAAAACTGTATTATGAGACAAACGAACGCCCGAATCATCATCGTCGTCATCATCATCGTCGTCGTCGACATCATCCCTTTGGCTAATTGCCCCTAAACAATCCATCCTGCCTCCAACTGGACTATTAATGTTTCAAATTAAGGGGAAACACATTCCCCTCGTTTCACTCTGTCGTCTTTACATTGCAAAGCCGACTTGATTGGTTTGTCTATTAGCGCCCGATCGCTACAGGGGTCTGATTACTTACCAAACTTTAACGCTCGGCTAATGTAAACAAGGGTAGGCCGTGTAAGACGAGATTTGGAAATCAAACGCTGGTTTCGATCTGTGTGTGTGTGTGTGTGTGTGGGGGGGGGGGTGTGTGTGTGTGTGTGTGTGTGTGTGTGTGTGGGAGGGGGGGAGGAGTCCACGCTGAGGGTGGCATGCTGCAGGCTGCAGAGGCCCTGGGATCCGAGTGGCCGCTCGGCAGGAAGCCGGCCGACGGGCTTGTGTAGCTGGATGTGATGTGGAGGGGCAGGAGGGGGGCTGTCGCCCGCTCGCACACAAACACAATGGCTCCAACTCTCTGAACACGACCATCGGGGCAATAATGAGGCGGCTCCCGGTCGCTGATTAAGAGATGATGCCACCTCGGGGTATTGAGTCAAACCGTGGCCTCTTTGTCCGAGGGTGAGGGCAGCGGGTGAGCGCGAGTGTCCCAGGCAGGTCTAAGGTTTCTGGGGAGAAGAGGATTAAAGGTGCAGTGGGTAGGATTTTGGTCGTTTTCGCCCCTTCTGGAAATATGACACGACGATGACATACTGACGATTTCATGAATTTATATTCACGCGATTTTTTTTTTTTTTTACGTTAGCCTAAGATGAGCACATTAATGTTTATTTACATGAGGAGCGGGTCCTCTCTATGGAGGCCGCCATGTTTTTACAGCAGTAAAAGTCTTAAGTGCGTGTGTCTCCACGTTCCCATGTTAAAATGGCCGACTTTAGGGTAAATTTAAACATGTTTGAAACAATTTTTTTTCCCTAACGTACTTGTTTTTATTCTATCGCGGTTTGAAATTTTGCATAATTAAGGGGCGTGGCCTCTTGAGTGACACCTGGGCCGCCCTTCTGTGGATGCTGCGACAGCACCACGGGCACCACCCACTCCAGCTCCACCTGTGCTCCGCCTCTTTGCCCGTTTTATGGATGAACCAGGAAGTGGGAGGAGTTGGGCATCGGCAAGATGGCGACGAGTGAAGCGCCCACATTGAGCCTCAGACGCTCACAGACGCCACGGTCCTTCCCCATGGAAGCAACGTCACCCCTAGACACCACTCAATCCTACACACTGCACCTTTAAAAAAGCAGGAACTTTAGTTTGTTTTCGTTAATGATCGCTGTGCTTAGGGGGATATTTTTTTGTTTTTTTTTCAATAACAAAGTTCGGACTCCTTCTTCCTGAAATGACCACTGCCCTCGGCCCAACTCCGGCACCGTAATAACGTCCCCTGTGCACGTTTGACTAAATGAACTATTAACATATTGAGCAAAACAGGAGGAAAAAAGGAAAAACAAAACAAAGAAACCCAGGAGTATCCTATTGCAGGAAATAACTAGTCTCATTTTCTCTGTAACCGATTCCAGGGGAAGCAGCTACATGAGAGAAAGAAGTCAAGCGGTGGGATTTAGGACGCTGAACAAGATGGATTCTTCCAAATTCTAATTGGAGAACAGTTGATTTAATTGGTATCCATTTGGCTGACAAAAGAAAGCAAGAGTAGTGGGCAGGCAGGAATGCCTCTGGGGCCGATGTGAACATGAAGTGGCTCCGCCGAAACGCTCGGGGACGGATCACTTCCAAAGACAAACCGTGGGAGCTGGCAGGACAGATTGCAGTGGAAGGGAGGGAGGGAGGGAGGGAGGGAGGGAGGGAGGGGAGGAGGGAAAGGAAGAGGGTGGCAGGGGGGTGGGGGGCTTTCAATGGAGCGGCATCTTTATTTGGAGAGGGAGGCCATTTTAGACCCACTCATGCAGACCTGGGCAAACCGCGGCCCGCGGGCCACGTCCGGCCCGCACCGTTGTTCCATGTGCCCGGCGAAATTGTTCAAAAGATGCTTTTATTTTGAAATGCTTCTGTATCCTGTGTGTGTGTGTGCGTGTGTGATTCGGTCATGCGTGATGTTTACATACAAGGAAGCACAGCTGCTTCCGGTAGCCTCCGTTCACAGCACCCCCCCCTCCCCCCACTCCCTTGCTATCTTATCCTTCAAAATAAAAGTCCCACTTTAGACAACAACCCCCATTCATTTCCACTCTAATTTTATTTGAGAGTTTTTTCTGTATTTCTGAGCATGAAGGAACTGTTTGTATTCATTCGAATGGATTGGTATTATCGACAAAACTCTCACATTTTTTATTATTCTATATATTTTTTTATTTTTTGTGCTAAATGTTACATTTTTATTTTTCGGACACACTAACGGTTACGTGGTTTTCACATCCATCTGAGTCTCTTGATGAGTTGGTGTCGGGAGTCACTGAAATGAAGACGATGCAGATAACACATCAATCATTAATAAACAATCGAATCGAACGTTAACGAGGGAAAACAAAACCCAAACGCTGGCCCCTCCAGCGTCGCTCGGACACGTGAAAGTTGAGACTCCGCTCCGCTCGCCAAACAGATGACATGATGTTTTAGGAATGTTTGAAGGTCAGTCGATAATAATCTCTTTACAGATGTCGTAATGGCCGTCATTATGACTTGGCCTTCACATTAACCTATCAGAGAGGAGAGTTTTGTTTTCCATGTCAGGGCCCTAATCACAAAGCAAGCGCTCCCTTCCCTTTCTCTTCTTTTCTTTCTCTTGGCGTGTGTGTGTGTGTGTGTGTGTGTGTGTGTGTGTGTGTGTGTGTGTGAGAGCGTGTGTGTATTGTCTGAAACATGGAGGTGTGTGTGTGTGTTGCGCTGCAGTGGAGGGGGAACCCAGGTGTTGGAGTGTTTTTACTGCGTCTGAGGAGAGGAAGGGGAGGGAGGGGGAAAGGGGGTGGAGGAGGAGGGGGGGGGGGGGTGCAGATGACCTGGGGGGGACCTGGAGGGGGGTTCAGAGGCAGGGGGCCGTGCTTGGGAGACCTTGGCGAGCGCCGCCTCAGGGGGATACAGCCACTGCTTATCTCTTCCTACACTTTTACTTCTTCTTTTTTATCCTCTTCCACAGTCCTGCTTTCATTTCCCTTTCCTCTCGCCGTCAGGAGGACGAGCAGCGCGGCGGCGGCGGCGGCGGCGGCGGCGGCGGCGTTGTTACTTCCTCGCCCATTGTATTATCTGCTGACACGCATGTTCTGAGAAGTGGAAATGCTCCATTCTTCTCTCTCTCTCTCTTTCTCTCTCCCTCTCTCTCTTTTTTACAGCAAATATTTAAAGGTGCAGTGTGTAAGACTTCTGTGATTTCTGAAAAATATGGAAGACATATTACATACTGACATTTTTGATTTTGAAAATTAATTTATAATCCCTCAAAATGTATTTCTTTTTCTCCATCTCCCCGTTTGCCCATTCATATATATTTATACATGTATACATGAGGAGCGGGTCCTCTCTACGGGGGCCGCCATGTTTTTTTTTTTACAGTGGTGGACGCACTAAACATCTTTTGAGTTTTTATTGACAACTGAAGTGGAACACAGGTTCTCCTGCGTGTTCAGGAGGGTGAGGTGATGGACACAATTCCACCTCTAGATGTGAGAAAACCTTACACACTGCACCTTTAAAAAAAGCACGGAAAAACCTGTCTGGATTAAAAATCCAAGAGGATTAGAAAGTGTCTTAGCGACGATTTGGACGAACACAGAAAAGACCACAATTATAAAGAATGATCGCGATGACATGGAAAAGTAACGGCGGCTCTCGCAAGTGCCGGGTTTTAATCCTTCGCCACACAGTCTATGACAGACTTGCCCTCACCTTGCCCGGCACTTACAGAAGCAATCTTTCAAAAAAAAAAAAAAAAATATTCCAAAAAAAAAGCCCCCACCCCCCACCCCCACCCCCCCGCCCTCCTCCTCTCTTTTAAAGCCCTATGTGAATGTGCGTCCGTTCAGAGGAGAGTGCTGATGGAGAATGGGCCCGTTCCCGATGTAAATGAAGAGATGCATATCAGTGTTAATCCATTGCTTTGCAGTCACGGCCATGCCCAAAGTCTGTCTAATTTCCCTCACACTCCCTTTTGCAGCCAGAAGTGTATCGATCAGCAGTAATTGAAGTGTACTTGATAATCCGCCAGGCAACAGGGGGGAGGGAGACCCTCCCCTCTCACCCCCATACCC
>JAFBJT010108049.1:0-10482 GCA_016785325.1 Chascanopsetta lugubris | reverse complement strand
AGGAAAAAAAAAAACAATAATATATTAAAGGATCACTAATACTCTCCTGGGTGCACGGAACCATCTCTGTGCGGCGGCTTCCTTCATGTCCCAGTTTGTCCCGGCAGCCCCCCCCCCCCCCCCCCCCCCCCCTACCCCCCCCCCCCCCCTCCCCCCGTGGCTTTAAAAGGTGCAGATTACAGGATTTAGTGACATCTAGTGGTGAAGTTGCATAATCCACCTGGATAATCCTCACGTTGTCTTTACATCCAAGCCAATATCGTGTTTGCCGGTCGAAATTGAAAAGAAATCCCGCTGTATCTTTAACCCCTTATTGCCTGGATTTATTTACAAGAGATTGTTGATTTGAATATCGCACATACAGTCAATATACATTTAGGTCCGGAGCCAACTCGTCACGTTCTGCGCCATTTGGAAGAATAGTCATTACAGACATTTGTGAAATGAAGCCAAATTGGGCACAATATTTACATAAATGTTACTTTTGACTTATCACACCTTTTATACTGCTACTCGTTCTTGGCCTTCACTGTGAACAGCAAATCATTTCATGTTACAGGCAAAAGTCTATTCTTACGCTGACTCAGCATGAAGGGGAAACATTATCACAATCACTCATTATAAAAACTCAAGAGGCGTTTTGCATTGTCCATTCTTCTCATTTAAAGGTGCAGTGTGTAAGACTTTGGTCATTTTTTTGTCATTTTTGTCTTTTTAGGGTTAGGATTACAAAACAGTTACATTCTGACGGTATTACTCGCTTTAGCCGAAAATGAACCCTTTAAAGAAATGTTTTTCATCAGGGGTGGGTCCTCCCTATGGGGGCCTCCATGTTTTTACAGTAGCCCTCAATGGATGTACTTAACATGTTTGGAGCTATAATGACAACCGAGGACTATGTAGTTTCTCCTCCGTGCTCAGAGGGAAGGGTGAGGCGATGGATATAACACGCATCTGCACCAATAGGCGTCACCAAATCTTAACTTCTATTCATCAAAGTAACTTCATTTTGAGAATGACCTCCCTATTATTAAATATTGTCTCGCTTCCTGAAACAAATGAGTGCGCTGACTCTTTAGTTTGCACAGAATTAGCACCAACATGTGATTTTTAAGATGGAGAAATGTCTGAACATGAGGCCTAACCTTTAAACTGCAACGACACAGCCTTTGTAATACAACTCAATTCTGTATTTATAAAAAAAAGAACATGTATATATGAATAGCAAGTGAAGGCATAACAGTTCCAAATGAACACATGGACTCTCCCAGATGAGAATAAACATGGACTTATCCCCGAATAGCTCACCTAGTGTTTGGTCTGTAAAGTGCATATACACCTTCAGTCCCTCCTCACTGACTCACCGTCTGCACCTCCGCTGTTTCCTCAGCCTGTAGGTTGAGAGTCGGTGCAGTGGAAACAGTCCTGTGCAGAGTTATCGTCCAGTGGCGCTTCTGTTTACTGTACGTCCCCGGGCTGGCGTCCAGGAAGGCGAGGCGCAGAAAGGGGACGCCAGCGAAAGGTAGGGGCCATCTCTCAAAGCATCCTCCATTTAACCCACATCCTCATCGTACGCGCTGCTCCGACGCTCGTGTAAACACGTGCCAAATGAAGCCCGTCTGGCAGCGGCAAGAACTGCAGGGAGACACGCTGGCTTTAATAGAAACGAGTTTAATTCTGTAAAAAGTTATAAAATGAATATTGTACAAAAATAAAGTTTGCAGAGAGCTTTGGTTCTGTAACACAAAACAAGAGAGACGACATGACAGGTTCCCCCCCCCCCTCCCAAACACGATGAAGAGTGAAGCAATCCTCCTCTTCTCTTCTTAACACGGAGGATTCCTTCACAGCGCACGTGAACCTTTAGGACTTGACGGGCGTCACAGTTTACACACTTTCAACCTATCGAGGAGCGGCTTCTGGGAAGGCTCCTGACTGCACATTCTCATCTGGAAAGGCTTACGCACAAATCAGTTGTTATAGGGGAAGATGATCCAATTGATGAGGTATGCTGTGATAAAAGCTGCAGGCTTTCTCCCTCCGTGTAGTATTTGGCCTAAATTCAGCCTGATGCAGTGGATTTGTTCTGTTTGCGGGGGGATTACACAGTAAAGCTGGCTCGCTCGCTGCTGGGTGGGCACAGATACCTTGGTCCCTAATCCGTGCTAACATCACGACTGACCCGAGGGCTCCCTTTGTTCCACTTAAAACCATTCCCCTCGCCGGGCCTAGGTGGGCACAGCAACGTGCTGAATACCCCCCCCCTCCCCCCGCTCCCCTGGATGTATATAATCTGTAAATAAACTTCACAGAGCGGCCCATTGTCTCCAGATTGTCCTGCGGAAAAACATCTCATCTTCCCGTTTACAGTGGCCAGATTGTCTTTTAACTGCCGTCACCAAAAAAAAAAAACGCCTTACCCCGCGGGGATGTTGGGTTAAGACTCGCATGGGGGCGGGGGCGGGGGCGGGGGGGGATCATTTTCAAATCCCTTTCAGGGAGCACGACCTGTCTGTCAGAAGGCGAGACAGAAGCACGGCTCGTCCCCAGAACTTTACAGCCAATCGGGACGGTCAGCGCTGCCCAGCCTTCGCTCAGACCTGCTGCGGCGCCAGAGCCAGGTTTCGGGTGGCGTGCGCTGATGGGCAGGTATTCGAGCAGCTTCTGTGCTCCGCCACGCCAAGTACTAATCCTGAAAGGCACCTACCTTTTTTTATTTATTTTTTTTGCAGTGATATGAAATCTGTATATAACGTGGAGATAAACAGCAGCCTCCTTGTAAACATAGAGTGAAGTTGTGTGAATGATGAGGTTCCTGGATTTAGCCTGACTTATGGTTACTGTGCTTGTGTGGAGCGCTTCCACGTGGCAGGACGGTCCACTACTTGGCACGAATGTGTTGCCGAGTCAAACCCTAAGGAAGGGAAGCGAGTGGAGCCGTCTGCAGTCGGAGCGTGTCTGTGCGGTGAGAGCTGGATACGGTGTCAGAGACGGGGCTTCGTTCATTCCGATAAAAGCCGCTCACTGGTGTATGAAGCGCAACGAGTCATACCGCCGCGTCGTACGGCCCACGGAGTGGGGGCGGCGGCGGCGCGGTGAGTTCACGATCGTGTCTTCAAAACCCAATGAAAATGGAAAAAACCCAATGGCTTCAACATTGGCTGCGTGAGAAATTGCAACCTCTCTGATTTACAAACATCATTGTTCGCTAATGGAAAAGAGGCTTCTTGGGGGCAGACACGGGAGCTGCAGTACCACCATTTGGCCACTATGTCTTTTTTTTTTTTTTATTGCTTTAAAGCTCAGTGCTTGAGTTGAAGCTGATCATGGTCAAAACATGGTCAAACTTTTGCTAAAGAGCGAAAAAATGCGATGATGTGACATTGAGTTAAAGGTGCACTGTGTAAGTTTTGGTGACCTCTAGAGGTGAAGTTGCATGTTGTATCCATCACCCTCCATCTTCACCCTCACCCTTCTAAACATTCAGCTGTCATTAGAACTCAAAACATGGTGAATACAGCCACTTCTGCCACTGTAGAAACATGGCGGCCTCCATAGAGAGGACCCCCTCCTCATGTAAATACACATTACTGGGCTCATTTAAGGGCAATGGGGAAAAAAATAAAACATTTAGGTGATTGTAAATTGATGAAATTCTCAGTATGTAACTGTTTAGTCGAATTTTCAGACGTGACCAAAATGACAGAAATCTTACACACTGCACCTTTAAACACACACCTTCTGGGAAGTCCATGCAACCATAAGTCAGGCTTTAACGTGTTATCAAAAACGAGGTGATTTGTCCCTAATATAAAAAAAAGAGTCTACCCTGCCGTCCCTAAAACTCCCAAACAACAGCTCGTTTGTTTCTATCATTTTCTATTGGTCCCCTCCTCCATCGCTGTCACTCTGCTTCACCTCCGACGCTTTCCGGGATTTGAGTTTGGACTCATGAATTGAGAAACCCTGGAATCTAAGAGAAGCGAACAAGCATTTGTTTTAGGGTGTGTGTGTGTGTGTGTGTGTGTGTGTGTGTGTGTGTGTGTGTGTGTGTGTGTGTGTGTGTGTGTGTGTGTTTAACAGTTACGGATTTTTTTTGTCATGTGAAATTGCTCCACTATGGCACCATCCAGGACAATGCAGTGTTTAAATAAATAAGAAACAATGACATATCTTTCATAAATGGTTTGAAATAAATAACAATAAGTTAATTCCATCTTAATAAATATACCTCTGACACACACGTGCATATATATCTATATATATGATTGGATTTTTTTTTTTTTTTTTTTGTAGATGCGTTGCTCCAAAAAGTCTTTTCCGAGCCCCGGTGCAGTATTTCTCTTATCACTTGGCTATGAATGTGAATGTCAACAGCCCGACTGTGTAGTGGAGGCGTTTCTGACGGCAAATATTTGACCCCTCAAATATCTGCGTTCATCCGCAGTCTCTGGAGGAGGTTGAAAAAAATGTCTTCAAGAAAACAAGCCAAAGAAAGTCCTTTTTTTTTCTCTCCACGTTTTTCGACGCCGGTGTAACAGCTGCGATCCCCCTGCACGCCGGTGCGCCAGGTGAGCGCCGGTGCGCCAGGTGAGCCCCCTGTGCGCCAGGTGAGCCCCCTGTGCGCCAGGTGAGCCCCCTGTGCGCCAGGTGAGCACCAGGTGAGCCCCCTGCGCGCCAGGTGAGCCCCCTGCGCACCAGCTGAGCCCCCTGCGCGCCAGGCGAGCCCCCGGCCGCCTCACACGCAGCCGCACTTGCGTGCCGAGTGCTTCTTCAGCGTGTGATACACCACGTTGTCGTCCAGGAAAGACAAGTCGTCGTCGAAGGCGATGGGTCGACAGCAGGTGCGCGAGGGCGTGTCCTTGTTCAGCTTCTTGTTGTGCGTGAGGTTGTTCAGGATCTTGTCGTAGTTGGTCTCCGCCTCCACGCACGGGCCGCTGCAGTACCTGAAGATCAGCTCCTCCTTGGTCTGGTAGCCCAGACCCAAGTCCGTCACGTTGAGGTGGACCTCCTTCAGCAAGCAGCCGCGGGTCTGCACCGATATCCCGTCCCGTCCCCGCTCGCCCCGGCCGCCCTTGGCGCCGCCCCGGCCGCCCCCCCGGCCCCTCGCCCGCCTCCGCTCGCCGTGTCCTCTCCCCTCGGCCCGGGGGCCGCCCGTGTTTGCCGCTCCCCTCTGTCTCTGCTCCCTCCGACCCCCGGAGCCTCGGTTTGAATCCGGCGACCTCCGGAGTCGGCCGATGGTGGCCTCGATAAAATCCATCACGTCGTCGAACTTGTCCGGATCCAGATCCCCGATGTCGTCTGGAACACACGGAAGTAACAGTCACTGGGGATGTTTAGTGATGACATTCAGAAAGCTGGACACGTTTGTAGTTTTGATATTTTACGAGATTATTTCCCACCAAAAACCGCATTGAAATGCACTACATGTTGTTACCTAATGGCTTTATTACATCTCTTTTTGCGCTATTGCTGCGCGGCAGCACAGTGGAATCCACTTTGTGCAGCAGTTATTTTGGAAAAATGCGGTTATTTGCTTTGTGGCGGGTCGTTGGGAAACCTGATCCCACGTCATCTCTGCAAATGGCGGCGCAGCTTAGCACAAAGAGCGTCAAGACAGAGTCTGAGTCGTATTCAGGAAATGACAAATGCATTGGAGGAAAGTTCGGACGCAAAATGTTTTTTGACCAATTTTTGCTCGTTGGATGTTGAATGTTGAGTGAAACCTCACAATGTTCACTGCAGATGAGACAGTGTGTGTTTTTTCATGCAGAAACAATCGGGCAATTGAATCCCTCTGCAGCCCGAGTCCACTTCTTTAGGTACTTGAGATTGATGACACAGAGATTTCACCTGTTTTATGGAAACATTATTCTGGTAATCCTGCTGGATTTATGATGGTAACACTTTATATCACAAAAACAGAAGCACCGATTGTTAGTGTGCCTATTAAAGTGGCCATTGAGGGCGTACGTTGTATTATTTCGTCGCCTTTGAAAACCAAAGTGCAAAAACAGCCATATTTACATAACTGATGTGGAAAGATAAGATAACGCTTCTGATCTTTGCACATGCATGTAAACGCCTGTGTTTTGTCCTAGAAAGCTCCATTAAACGTCCAAAACCGACGAGAGCCCGAAGCACAGAACTCTCACTGTGGCGCTGCCGGGTCCGATTTCAGGGACCAGTCCTCGCTCTGGACCGACGGCACGTGGACGGTAAAGAACCCAAACCCAAACACAGACGTCTGCAGATGCTCCCGAAGCTGCAGATTAGCGTCGGTGCGCTCTGATTTATAGATTCGTGCGGGGCAGAGGAATGTGAAGAGTCCAGAGCCGTTTGCATGAACGTGCAGGTTCCCTGCTTTCACTCTCTGAGTTGGAGGGTGAAGGTCAGAGGGTGTCGTCAGTTCAAGTCTTCGACTTTGCCGCACGAGCGCTGACGGGACACGAGCAGGACACGTCCTCGCCTTTCGACACCAAGGTTCGCCCTCGTCGGCTTTCTGCGCGATAGAGTCGCTGAAGTGAGTTTTCAAGTCAACGCGTCAACGCGTCACTGCGTCACCGAGTCGCTTATACGGAGCAGATTGTAGTAGAGTGAAAACACGCAGCAGCAGCAGCAGCAGCAGCAGCAGCAGCAGCAGCAGCAGCAGCAGCACAGATCTGCACCATCTGCTGCGAGCAGCCATGAGGACTGACTGAAATCCTTGGACCCTCCTTTTGTAACATGTTGATTCCATTAGCGGAGAGAGAGAGGGAGAGAGAGAGAGAGAGAGAGAGAGAGAGGGAGAGAGAGAGATGGATATACGTTGCTGCGACCCCAGCGTCTGCAGCTGTACGTATGAAGCCCACCAAAGACATTTTGTTCTTAGAGATGAAATCAATTACCCCGGCCTCTAATTACATCGGCTGCATGTCCGTGCGCGTGCGTCCGTGCGCGTGCGTCCGTGCGCGTGCGTCCGTGCGCGTGCGTCCGTGCGCGTGCGTCCGTGCGCGTGCGTCCGTGCGCGTCTCTATGCTGAAGCCGCGGCGCAGTATCTGGCAGGTGGTGTCGTGGTCGCCGCCGCCTCTTTGTTACAGTGTCACTTGTCTCTTCTCTCTTACCTGGCGGAGCCATCTGATCTGCCCCCCCCTCCCCCCGATGAACCGGGCCAATCTGTTTAGACACACCTGCCCTTTGATTTCGATGTCTCCTATTGTGTGTCAACTGACAGGCAGTTCAAAGGGGGGGGGGGGGGGGGGGGGGGGGGGGGGGGGGGGGGGGGGGTAGCTACAGTGTGCACCTGCTGACAGGACGGAGAGGACGCGGCAAACGGAGCTCATTGTGACGGTTTACTGACTTTTACGTGCGAGAGCCCGGCCCCTCGGTGTCGTCCCATGATTCGTAACCGGTGGGTCGCGACCCAAAAGTGGCTCGCGGAAAAAAGAACAGAAAAAAAATCCCCGCGCTTTAATTTGGAAGGGGATATTTTGCTCGTCGAGCGCGATCTATTGGCACTCCGCAACAGTAGGTGGCGGTGCTGCGCCGTCACGCTAACAGACAGACCATGAAACGCAGGTAACGGCGCCGGCCATATTGGGTGGCGGATCGCCATCGAGGGGTGACGGTGGGTCGCGAACCCACACCAGCTGAGAACCAGCGCTCGGCGCCATTAATATTTACGTAGCTCTCGGGTTTCACAGCGGCTCGGTGATGTCACCGCCGCTCCGAGCTGCAAATGAGGTGGTGGGACAAACATTCGGCGAAATGTTCCATTCCTTATCTAGTTCTTGGCAGCAATTCCATTTGTGTGAAGATGATACAAAGTCACACTGATCCAAACAAAATAAATTCCTGCCCACCGTCGCTCCTGAAATGAACATAAACACAGAACTCTCCCTCTCTCTCTCTCTCTCTCTCTCTCTCTCTCTCGCGGGTGTTGTCCCGCCTCTGCCCCCTGAAAATTCCTGCGACCTGCCTTCTCCAGAACACGCCATGATTTCTGGCCACTTTGGCAGGAGGGTAAACAGCCTGGGTCTGTCCCGTCGAGGAGGTGAGCGTAAACAAAGGAGGGGAAAACAGATGGAGCCGCTCCGACTTGAATTCACCTCGCCGGCTTGTTTTGACAGCGCGGCAGCAGTAAAACACACATTAAGGTGGTCCGGTGTGACGCCCCGTCTGCTTTATCAGTGTGGGACTCTGCTCCGGAGGCTCCGCCCTCGCGGTTATCACTTTACACGCTGTTTCCCGAGCAAGCGATTAGTGCGGAAACGACCAAATGGCTTGTCCTGCAAACCTACATTCAGGTCTGTAAAAGGTAACCTGCGCTCGGAGCTGCTCCTCGGGAGCCGCTTGCGTGTTTTTTTTTTTCTTACTGGAGGTTTGCGCCGATAAGCAGCGGGGAAGTGATCCACGCGAGTGACCTCACATGACCAAACGTGCCGGCGGCAGCCGGGGAGCCTTACATTGGTTCTCCATGGAGATCTCCTGCAGGTCTTCGGGCTGGAACGCTTCAGGCTCTTCCTCCTCCACAGACAGGGACGCGGAATCACTGGAGCTGCTGGCGAGGGAAGTCCTCTTGGCGGGCTGAGTGTTTTGGTAGAGAGGCCGTGTGGCGACAGAGCTCAGGAGCAACAAACACGTGGCCAAAACATCCCATAACTTCATCTTAGACTCAGTTCCTATGAAGAAGGCTGTAAAACATAGAAGACAGGCAGTTTTTTTTGTTATATCGGACACAGGACGACAAACATTGGAGATTAGAAAACATGACAATAAAGAACATTCCTGGCATGCTGTGAATGTTGGGCAGCTCCTGTTTGTAACGAAGTCATCAGAGTGACTCAGCCTGTATTAATAACTCTGCCCTCATGTCAGGAGACTTTGATCAACACTGTCTCAGGGTTACTGTAAAGATCACAATATCCATGACATGCACTTTTTTAAAGGTGCCAGGTGTAATATTGTGGGCGTTTGTGTCACTTCTTAAAAGATCACAACACAATTACAAATTAGATTTTTCCATGACCCTTAAATGAGTCCATTGATGTATATTTACATGGGGTCCACTCTACGGGGGGCCGCCATGTTTTTACAGCGTATAGCCCAGAGTGGACGTACTCCAGTTCTCCTGAGTTTTAGTGACAACTGAAGTCGACCACAGCTTCTCCTGCTCGCGCAGGAGGGTGAGGTGATGGATACAACAAATATTCCACACTGCACCTTTAAGGCAATGTCAACATGTTACATAAGGATAAAGACAATTCCATGAGAGCTTAGGAGACACTCGCTGTGGTAGCGCTGCTGTAAATATCCAATTGAACCCAACACACACCTTTTTAAAGGTACACTGTGTAAAATATAGGTTCATGGAAACCGTAGAGCTGCTGTGAATATCAGAATCGACCGGAAATTCACTTTTTAAAGGCACAGGACATAAAATTGACAGCAAATATAAGATACCAATTGTTTTGTAAGACAGGAGAATGAAAAGTTAAAACATGCAACATCATAAAGTCATCTTAATTTATGGGTTTTCATCCGTGTACATAACTTGTACTGTTTATATTTACATTGGCTGCAGGCCAGCAGGCTGCCATGTCTTTACAGGAGCCCAGAATGGACAAACCAAACACTTTTTGAATTCTCAGGATAAAGTGTAGTGGGGAAAGCTTCCCACACACAGCATCTTTGAATATATAGAAGTAAGAATGACATGCGCGTGCATGATGAGGTGAAGATAAGTAAAAAGCCACAGAGGCAGCGTGCGGAGGAAAGTTTCAGAGCGTGCGTGAAAAGCTGCGTCAAAGTGGCGCAACTGTCAATCAACTGTTTGGTTGTTTTTCTCATTTATTTATTCATGTGTTTGTTCAGACGGAGTGGGATTATAAAATGATACATTCCTGCTGTTGTGATATCAGGAGGGTGCGCCTCTCTCTCTCTCTCTCTCTCTCTCTCTCTCTCTCTCTCTCTCTCTCACGCACGCACGCACGCACGTTTGGCAATGATCGCCTAAATAATGGTGCTTTTTGGCCAGATGGCCATTTCGCAAAGCTGACGTGACTGTGCGTCCCGGCATGTTGGACTCACGCAGCGACGCGCGGATAAATACTGAGCCTGAAACATGCAACTCTACAAGTCCCAACAAGGCACATGTCGCGTTTCCAGGTTCTTTTTACGCACAGATGATCCAAGGATACGGAAAAGTCAGAAATCGTGCCCCCCGCCCCCCCCACCCCTTACCTCAAATATGGCCCATGCAGACCTGGACCTCGCTCGGCTGTTGGCGTTCAAATCCAAATGGAAAACGCGACTCATTGAGTGTCCCGAGCCGCTGGAGCCGCAAATCTCCAAATGCACAAAAAAAAAAAAAATCCCCCCCCTCCCCCCAAAACCCCCCAAAGTTGATCAAAACTTCTTCTCAAAAGCAGTCCGCTTCCCCGTGGCAGTCCCGTTGTGCGCGCGCGCTGCTTTTCGCATTCTGGGCTCCGCCGGCGCACCAAC